>CM077155.1:160187259-160325189 GCA_039583875.1 Platanthera guangdongensis | reverse complement strand
GCCTGATAGAGAAATACTTAGGTCAGAATTCCTGACGATGCTCATGGTCCTGTACAATGAGGAGCCTGCAAAGGAGGTGGGGCCCATGCAATTTTGACTTGTGTCATACACTTTAGCGCGGGACCTATATAATTTTGGCTCCTCGTTGGTTGTCCTGACCTTTCTTTAGGTGAGAGTCCTGACCTAACCTTTCTTTAGGTGAGAAGTCCTGACCTAAAATTAATCGTGCCTGATAAGGCTAGCATTAATTTTCTGCTGGCACTGCTTGCGTTTGCCGTTGATTTCTCGCAAGGGTTTGTTCGACGCCTTCTCCTTCCAGACGACGACGACAACACCTCTTCCTCTCTATTTCCACTAGGGCTCAATGGTTTTCCCTTCCAGGCGTCGACAACAGCAGCCATTTCTTCTCCTTCTTTCTTCTCGACTTTAGCCACAGGAAGCTGTGAAGAAGTTTGCCACTACTTTTGCTCTCCCGATAGAAGCAGATCGAACGATTGCTTCCCTTTCTTTTTATTTTCACTGTAAGCCCTTTCTGATGAAGATCCATTTATCATTTCTTTATTCATATTTCTTAATAATATTCCTTGAGTTAGATGCATGGTTTTGATTTAGAGAAGGTTAGGCTTTGATGCTATTATGATCTTCATATGGGAAGTTAGCTATGAGTTCAGTAATATTATTTGGTGTTTCTTTGTCTTGTTGACTGATTTTGACAGGAGAAGCTTTTGGGTAGTTTCTTTTGATGGAGGAATTTTGTGGGTTTATATTGTTTGCTAACCGAACATTATGTGGGAATTTAAAGTAATATTAGCAATAAAGAGGAGATTTATGGCGTTAAAATGTTGTGTTGGTCGCGTTAGACTTTTTGGAAGTTAACTAACATTGTTTGGTAATTTTGAAATGTTAAGCCAACTATCAATTAAGGTTGGGGTGTTATGTTATGTGGCTGATTGTTGTTGGTGAAGCTAAACAATCATCGAGTGTACTCAAAGATGATGAATGCTAGTGCTGGTTGGATCTTCTTACTAATTAGCTTTGAATGCAGGTGGCTATACGGGAGAAATACACTTGGTTTTAAGAAGCTTTTTTACGATTTCATTCACTACTGCATTTTAGTACAGGGATACCCTGGTATTTATATATGCTGATACAAGAAACTTCTGGAAATAGAAAGATACAGAACAATAGGTAATATTCAAGATTTTATTTAATGTTTCATTTAACTTGGCGGGCCATAATGCAGATTTGGGCCTTTTTGTGATACTGAGATTTACACGCCCTCTAAATCTGCACCATTAATAACGCCAATTTTCTTTCTCAGTTCAACAAAGCGTTCCCGAGGAAGGGCTTGGTCATTAGGTCGGCGAGCTGTTGCTTGGTCAGGCAGAACTATACTTCTATCATCTTCTTCTCCACGAGCTCTCTGATATAGTGATACTTTATGTCGATATGTTTGGTTCTACTGTGATACACCGGATTTTGGGAGAGTGCGATTGCAGAGCTGTTGTCGCAATGGATTATTGCTCCTTCCTTTTCTCCCCCTCTTTCTCCTTCGTTTCCCTTTTTAACCGATGCAACCAAGAGCTTCACATGCGGCGTTGTTTAAGGCCATATACTCGCTTTTGCGGTTGAGAGGGCAACAGACCGTTTGCTTCCGTGAGCTCCTGATATGGGTCCCACCCCCTATGAAGTAGATGAATCCTCCTGTGCTTTTCCGATCTTCTGTGTCTCCTGCCAAATCTGAGTCGGTGAAACCATGAAGAGAATTATCGTGGCTGTTCTGATAAAGAATTCCATATTCTTTTGTCCCTTGCAGGTATCAAATGATTCATTTTGCTGCAGCGAAGTGATCCTTCGAGGGATTGCTGATGTACCTTGCCACAATGTTTTACTGATGTTTTATTTCGATGCCTGGCCGCGAATTTGTGAGATAGATGAGACTTCCAACTAGACTTCTATATTTTCTTGATTTGCACCTTCTTCCTGTTCTGTTTTTGGAGTTAATTTCTCAGTAGTTGACATGTGAGTTATTGCAGGATTGCAATTCTCCATGTTGAATTTTTTTAGCAGCATTTTTGTGTAATGCTCCTGGGATATGAAGATGCTGCCTTCGAACTGTTTGATCTGGAGTCCCAGAAAGAACTTCAGGGACCCAAGATCTGTCATTTGGTACCTCATCTTCAACTTATCTTTGAACTTCTCTATTTGGATTTTATTTGATCCCGTAAGGATCAAATCATCTACATACAAACTTATAATGATCTTACCTTCTTCTTCTTCTTCTTCTTCTTTAATGTAGAGTGTTGGCTCAATAGGGCTTCTAGCAAAACCTTCTTCCAGGAAGAATGCATCTATGTTGAGGTGCCACGCCCTTGGAGCCTACTTTAACCCATAAAGGGCTTTGAGTAGTCTATACACTTCCCCTTCTTTTCCTCTGACTTCAAATCCTTGCGGTTGAGAGACATATACTTCTTCTGCAAGTTCTCTGTTGCGAAAAGCTGATTTTACATCAAGTTGGTATACATGATATCTATTTTTATCTGCTATGACCAATATTAGTCAGATTGTTGTTAATCTCGTGACCGGTGCAAACGTTTCATCATAGTCTTCACCGGGTCTTTGTGTGTACCCCTTAGCAACAAGCCGTGTTTTGTGTTTTAGAACTTTACCGGCTTCATCTTGCTTCAGCTTATAAATCCATTTGAGACCTATTATGTCTTTATTCTTTTGTCTGGTGACCAAGACCCAAGTTTTGTTTTTTGTTATAGCTGCAATTTCTTCTTGCATTGCATTCTTCCATTCTTCTTTCTTTATGGCTTCCTCAAAGTTGCAAGAGTGCTTGTTGTTAAAGAGAGCAAATTCATCATTTTGGTATATTTCTTGTAGAGAACAAACCTTGTGTGTTGATGATGATTCGTCTTCTGAGTCATAGTCTTCAGGCTCTCTTACCTTCGTGTTGCCTTGGACGGTGCTTGGTGGTATTCCCAGCTCAACCAACAACTCTGAAGATTGAGGAGAATCAGGATCTGAGGCCCAATTCCATGCTTCTTCCTCATGGAAAATAACGTCCCGTGAGATGATAAGCTTATTGCATCTTGGCTCAAGCAGTCGATAGCCCTTGGTTTGATAATTATAGCCTAGAAAGATGCATTTTTGGCTGGTTTCTTCTTCTAACTTGTCATTGTCGCTTTTGATTATTGAAAGCTTCATATGGTGTTAGATTAATAAGGGCTTTAGTGGGCGTTCGATTGAGTACATACACTGTTGTTGTCGTGGCTTCTCCCCAGAATGATTTTGGAAGTGATTGTTGGGTCAACATTGCTCTCATCATCTCCACCACGGTTCGATTCCTCCTCTCGACAACCCCATTTTGTTGAGGAGTGGCTGGTGCTGTAAGCTCCTGTGGATTCCTGTATCTTGCTCCGTATTCTTGGCAGAAACTATTAATTCTTTAGACAAAAATTCTCCTCCTCTATCGCTTCTTAGTATCTTTATGCGTTTGTCGAGCTGATTCTCAATTTGGTTTTTGAAGGAGATGAAGTATTTTAAGCTTTCAGACTTTTGTTCCAGATGATTAATCCACATGAAACAACTATAGTCATCCACAATGAGCATATAATACAGTTTGCCACCCAGTGACGACGTACTGGATGGTCCCCAAAGATCAATGTGGAGAAGTTACAGTGGCTGAGAAGACCTCCTGTGTGCTGTTTGGGGAAATGGCAAATAGTGAGACTTGCTGCAAGCACAAATATCACATTTCAATTCCTTCTTTGATAAACTGGGTATTCCTTCAACCAATTATTGTAGGCGAATGAGAGCTGGGACATTTATGTGCCCCAGTCTTTTGTGCCATAGTTGAAGTGTCTTGTTGTCTTGAGTACAGGATAGTGATAGTGACTTCTGTGACACTAATTCAAGAGTAAAGATATTGTTGTGATTGAGGTATGCTGTCCCAATTGGAACCTTAGATATGGGGTGGTATATTACGCATGAGTTGTCATTGAATACCACTATGTGTCCCTTTCTAAGCATTTGTCCACACTCAATAAGTTTTGGGTGAGGGTAGGGACAAACTGCACATCTTTAATCAGTTTTTGGGCTCCTTCAGAGGTAATGACTGAAGCAGTACCTTTACCTTCTATCTTTACCTTATTTCCGTCTTCCAGCATGACTTTTGAGTTGTAGTGCTCATCGAGGTCAATAAAGTATTCTCTCCTATTCACCATGTGGCTAGAGCAGCTGCTGTCCACGAACCAAAGATAAGGGAGGTCTTTATCTTTTGAGCTTTTGCATGTGAACAGAAATTGATCATTTTCAGTTTCTGTGAACTTGGCCTCTTGTTTTGCTTGAACCAGCAATTCTTCTCATAGTGGTTCTGAATTTTGCATGTTTTTGCACCGAAGAAGCAGTCTTTGGTGAGATGATTCTGCTTTTTGCAAATAATGCAAGATGGATTTGAACCAGTGGTATGTTCCTTCTACTTGTGTTGTCCTCTGTCTTCCATCCGTTCTTGATTTGAATTTTTAGAATGTTTGTTTGGGAAAGGCTTTTTTCCTATTTTGTTTTTGAGATTCATTTTGGTCTGGAACACCTTTTCTACGGGTGTATTATCCTTGAGGAGAAGGTCTTCATGTGACGAAGTGAACCTAACAGTTATGTCACAGTCATTGCTTCTCTATCACGTGCCTCCATAATTACAGAAACCACATGATTGTAGGATTTTGGAAGGGATCTTAGCACTTTTTCTACGATCTGAGACTCTTCAAGATTTCCTCCGAGAGCTCTTATTTGGTTTGCCAAGGAGGTTAGCTTGGCAAAATATTCTTGAGAGTTTTCTCCTTCCTTCATTTTAATTTCATCAAATTGCCTATGCAAAGATTGAAGTTTGATTTTGATTACCTTCTTATTTCCTTTAATTTATACTCATCTTTGAGTCGACTCCAAGCTTCTTGGGCTGATTTTGATCCCATGATCCTTGGGTATATAGTTGTGGAAACATCATGCTGTATCAGATGTAATGCAAGTGCGTCCTTCATTTTATCTTCCTTCTTGAACTTTGGGTCTTCTCCGTCTGCTGTTTTCCCGGATGATTTAAGACCTTCCACAATATCCCATAGATCTTGTGAGACAAGTAATGTCTCCATTTGGTCACTCATTGTTCATAGAGTTCTCCAGTGAACAACGAGATGGATGGATGAGTAAATATGGGAATCTTGGTAGTTGATGATGCCATGGAGAATGAAATACAACTCAATGATGTTGTTTATAACTGCCTCTGATATCACTGTTGGTGAAGCTAAACAATCATCGAGTGTACTCAAAGATGATGAATGCTAGTGCTGGTTGGATCTTCTTACTAATTAGCTTTGAATGCAGGTGGCTCCACGAGAGAATAAGAGGAGATACACTTGGTTTTAAGAAGAGTTTTTACGATTTTTTTTTTCATTCAATACTGCATTTAGTACAGAGATACACTGGTATTTATATATGCTGATACAAGAAATTTCTGGAAATAGAAAGATACAGAACAATAGGGAATATTCTATATTTTATTTAATGTTTCATTTAACTTTGGCGGGCCATGATGCAGATTTGGGCCTTTTTGTGACACTGGGCATTTACAATTGTTAGGGTGGTTTATTTGGAAGGGATTTTAGTTATTTTCTTTACCGTTTGATGTGAAGGATTTCAATGTTTTGTGTGAGTCGTGCTTTTAACACATTTTATTAGAATGTGGAACTTCTTTGATTCTGTTAGGTGGATTTGGGGAGGAGTTATTTGGGAAGTCCGTATTTTATGGAATTTCAATCTTAATTGCATTTATTTAATATTTGTTACTAAATTTTATTGCCTAAATTTGTTTAATAAACAGATAACAAGACAGATGACAACAAATACAAAATATGACGAGAATTCTAAGAACGATAAAAAGAAGAGAAAAAAATGTGAGTACTTATCACATTAAATATGTGTAGCTTTAATATATTTTTAGAATATAAAGTGTATAGTTTTTCATACATAAATGAATTTAATGCTTGTGCATTGACATGAATTGATATGAACTGAAAAAGAGAAAATTGCTAAACGATGTTGAAAATGATAAAATAATTCATATTTGGAAGATAAAAATTTAAGAACATGATGATGTGAGAATTTCATAAAAATGCTGATATGAAACTGAATAAGAATGCGTGATTGACCAAAATATTATACACAGTAACGTAATAAGAAAAGATAAAAGATGCTTAAGAGTCTGCATATGAAAATTGTTAAGGATTGAATTCTATGATGTAGGGAGGTACCTACTGATGAATTACCAACGTAGGAGTTTGTCTACGTTTGATTATCCCGGAAGGGGTGGGGCACACATTTGATGTATGTCTTGACATTTTCAAAGCTATGTAATTAAATGAACGATTGAATGATATGTTTTGAATGAGAGGAAGATGGAATTATTGAATGAGATGTGAATAAAAAATTTGGTTGAAAATGAGACACAAACAGAAGAAAGAATACACTAAATAACTTAAAGAATTGAATACAATAATCTGAAAATAAAGAAATGTCACTGACATTGCATTTGTCCTACTTTGATATTGCATTTTTATACTGAATTGAAAAAAAAGAAAACTTATGCATATTGATACACAATTTTGGCTCCATGTACATCAGTTAGAGTTACGTTCCTTAGTCATATTTTTATGACCAAGTCCGACGTCATTGTGTAGGTAGCTAAGGCGATCCTAAGTGATCAAAGAAATATTAAGTTGACCGAGGAAGAACGATAAAGCCTCACAACTGAATGACCCAATGTATGAGTTAAGTTTTTAGTATGTGTTTTATTTTGTACTCACTCTCCTTACTTCATTCTGGGGCGAATAGCTTGAAAGAATCTTAGATACATGATTCTTGTGGGATCTGAATTGGAGCATCACAGTCCACTATTGCCCAGCGATAGTAAACACTTAATTATGAGCAACTAGAGCAGTTCCAAGAAGGAGTATATGCTGTGAGGCCCGGTTTTGACCCCACAAGAAATCTGTATCTAAGCTACTTTTAAGACATTCGTCCCAGGATGAAGTAAGACTAGTGAGTATAAAATAATACACATAATAAAAATGTAACTCATACCTTGAATTATTCCTCGAGTCTTTTTTATCTTACCACCATCAATCATATTTCTTCATGTATCCAAAGTCACGCAAGTTACCTAACAAAATTTGATGATGTGCTTAGTCATAAAAATGACTAAGTGAGAATAAACATCTTTAATTGTTGTACATATAAATTTTAAGGTTTAAGCAAATCAATAAGCATATGTCTATACTAACCCTTTTCTGTATCGGTAATGAAACTATGAAGTAACAGTATAACCACATGAACCCGTTAAGCACATGTCACATTTATTCAATATACCCCAATAATCTCCTCCTATATTGTATATAGATGTTAAAAAAAATAGGTTACCTAAAGCAAAGTTAATAATGACTAAAAATAAGTTTTTTTCTAGAAAAACATAAGCATGAGTTTTAGATAACTGATAAACTAAACTCAACAATAGGTTCCAAACTTGACGGCCACACGGGATGCTTCAAGCACACTAACACATGTTAGTAGAAATAAAACAGTATAAGAAATAGTATTTATCATAATGCTAGTGTAAGTAAGAACACTTTGCAATAGTGTATCCGTATAAACGTACAAGTGAGCAAACTGTGAAACAGTGTATCTATATAAGCATAACACATTTATCGTATCATCTTAGTAGAGAAAAGAATAATAGTATGGGTACATTTGTAATAATGTATCAATTACCGGTAGAATTTAAGTTATGCATCAATGTAACAGTATCACAATAATAGTTCCTATATTTGTAAGACATGTATCTGTGTATGCTATAATTAGTGTAACTATATAACTGTATAAGTTCTTATGTTAAAATTTTATCTTTTACGTTAGGTAATGTTAAAGGTAACTGTAACGGTATCAGTATCAATATCAGCATTTCAGTATAACCCTTCAAGGTCTACAGTGTCCAAATCAAACGTTCAACACACGTCTATGCCTTTCGACCGACTGATTTGATAAATCATCATTATCATTCATTTACATTTCATTTCAGTCATACCCTTAATATTACCATGCATCAACGTATTTTCATTTTTGTTCGTTATATGCAGTTTTTTAATATGCATAAGGTTAGTATATTTATTAATCCCCTCAGAATATTAATCGCCTGTTTGACTTCGAACAAGACCATACATAATAGCGATGGTAATTATTAGTGATGTAAAATGAATCCATGCTTTCACAGACAATATTTAAAATAACGGTGAACATAAAGAAATAAAGCATAATTTAAACAGGCAGATCTCATCATCAGTCGTTTTTTTTCTTTTATCACAACTCATATCATTGTCGCGTATATTTGGGGATGCTATCCTTCGCGATATTTGAGGTTATCAATTGTTTCAATAGGCACTTTTCTATCGGGGTTGCTCCTCTTTATAGTTACGGTGTTGGCTATTATGTTAACATCATTTGGAAGCTACTCAACCATCCCTCTATTTTTACATAACCATAAAAGAAACACAAGTGCACATTAATTACATGACTCAATTCCAACTCTCCGCTCTTACCAGCCAACTAAGAAAAACTCAAATAAATAACTAATATTTTATATAGCAGTAGCCAGCCAGAACAACAAAACAAAGCCCCAATATTTGTAAACAAGAATAATAACATATAGGAGAACTGCTGGCCAAGCGGAAAACCCATAACAATACATTGCTGGCCAAAGCACCACACAGGAACATAGATTATGGCCCAACCCCTTTTTCTCTAAACCCCAAATCAGCATGCAGTAAAGAGTCAGAGAGCACCATATAAATTCCCAAAAACCACTATAACCAAATAAAATCCATGGTTAAATGAATTACAAAAACTGTCGGCCAACATAGACACACAACCTTAGTAGTAAACCATATATCCGAACATACCTGAACTGCCAACAAAACTAAAAAAACCCTAGGTAAGCATCTATGCAACAACCCCAAATTTTGAAGGAGGAGCAATAATAGTCAGCCAACCCCCAAGATTTCTTCACAATTAGGCATGTAAACCAAATCAACAGGCCAACAAAAATGCATTAATATCTCACCAAAGAAAATAAAACCCATTAAACCTAGCAGCATGCAAGTCCCAAATAAAAATCTGAAAACCCTAACAGTGGAAAAAATGAAACCTGAATCAAACCAATATTTATAGCCCTTAAAGAAGATGATGAGGATAGAAAAAAAGGAAAGATGTGAAGCTCACAGTGAAAAGTTTGACGTTGAGATCTACTGATCCAAAATTCAATCTCCACCAAAACAACAGCAACACCACACAAGCCACACACACCAGCCCTGGCTACAATCTTTCAGTGAGTTGTACACAGATCAACAAACAGAGAAGAATCGATGTGCCAACTAGACCTAGCTTCCTATTCCCTGTCAAAGTTCTAGGCGATGGAACAAGAAATGAAGAAATAGTAAAGCATCAAAGCGCAGGAAAAATAAATATCCCCACCATTGAGCACTCTACCTCCTCAAATAACAGATTGCTTAACTCTTAAAACCAAACTCATCTCCTCACAATTTAGCCTAACAGAACATAGCCGGCCTAAATGTATCAAAACATACAATTAAACCCAACAATATAATATCAGTAAACATTTGTTCAACCCAGCTATGCTGCTTCGCAAACCCGAAACCTAACGAAAAGTCGTTATTGATTGTATTTTTTCATCATAGGGGAATAGATTAGTGATGTTGGCTAATTTAACATTGTATAAATCACTTAAGAGAAATGTCGAACGTCACAATTATACCATAGCACACCAAATTATATCAATTCTAAACATATTATGAGTCGTACTGAAATTTTGGTTCGTTACATACGCAACCTGGAAGACTTAGAAGATATCACACTACCATCCGTCATAGTCAATAGCGCTGGTGATAAAAACTCGATGTTTTTACAATTCATTTCAAGGGAAACTATTGCCCGACGGTAGTGGTCATCACCCGATGTTAGCGCAAATTTTTGTATGAAAACTCTACATTATAGAAAAGGAAGGAGCACATATATATAATTCAAAATCACTACTACCTGTGGTCGCCACTATCGCCCTGCAGTAGCAACCATCGTCTAGCTTCAACCTGTTATGCAATCGGACCGAGTACCGCGGTAGCGCAACGAAATTAAATCAAGCAAAAACAATCGCGCAAAATTAAAATTAGAAACGAGATTTCAAGCACACAGACGACAAACAAAATTTACGTGGTTCGGAGAGAAGCTCCTACATCCACGGGGAGAGCGCGCCGGAGAAGAACAACTATAAGATATGGAGATACAGATTACAACAGAGACCAAAAAAGTCGAGCAATGAAGAAAAAACCGAAAAGTTGAAACCGGACTATCGCAGAGCGATAGTGATGTCGCCGGGCGACATGGATTCTGTTCTCCTTCTTCGCGGAATCGCCACCTGGTCTGCGCGCCTGAAACCGATCGGCCGCCTGATGTCACTGCACCGCCTGGGATCACCACCGCTGCCTGGAACCGCAGTGGGAGACCGGCCGGAAGTCGATCTGACTGGATCCGACTGGATGCCGCTCCGTTAGCTCCGCCTGGAGTCGCTCCCTTGCGCGCCTGCTGCTGCCGTCGCCGCGCCTGATGCCGCCGGGATGATAACGGTGGGTGGCAAAGAACTCCTCTCTCCGGATTGCTGTAGATTTTGGGATGATGAAGATCACAACCCTCCTCCTCCATTTTATAGCTTTGGAGAGGGCCGGCCTGCCATGTTTGGCGAGCACAAAGGGGGAAGACAGCCTGTAGAATAATCTCCCCTTAATGATCTTCCTAAATATGGTTTAGCCTTGATTAGGAAAATGAGATTCCCACGGATTGGTGACATGGCGCGATCCTAACGATCTGGGTGCGATGAGGTGTCATAATCTAACAATCTCCACCTTGACGACTCACGCGACCGACTCCACCTGAAACTTGGATCTCCTCCTTCCGTAAACCTACCCCCTCTCCCTGGGGTCGCTCCAATCAGCATGCACCAATATGAGCTAAGTCAAGGCAGTGCTTAAACTTGACTCATGTCACTGGTTTGGTCAGCATGTCTGCAACATTGTCTTCTGTGGGCACCTTCAGCAGCTGAATGTCTCTGCTAGCGACGCACTCTCTCAATTTGTGGTAGCGCACATCAATGTGTTTTGTCCTGGCGTGATAGGCCAGGTCTTTGGCCAGACTAATCGCACTCTGACTATCATAGTGCAGCTTCACCGCCTCCTGAGAAATCCTAAGTTCTTTGGCGAGACCTTTGAGCCAGATGGCTTCCTTTGCATCCTCTACTGCAGCAATATATTCTGCCTCCGTCGTAGATAGAGCCACGATGTCCTGGATAGTGGCTTTCCAACTGATGAGACCTCCACCTAGAAGGAAGATGTACCCAGAAGTAGATCTTCTTCTATCGAGGTCGCCGACGTAGTCGGAGTCAACGTAGCCCTCTAGCGTACGGACGTCCTGGCTCTTCTGAAACACTAATCCGATATTTGGGGTTCCTCTCAAGTACTTTAGAATCCACCTGACGGCTTCCCAATGTTGTCGCCCCGGATTCCTCATATACCTGCTGACAACGCTCACAGCCTGAGCTATATCTGGTATTTTACAGATCATAGCGTACATCAAACATCCTACCGCACTAGCGTACGACACCTTGAGCATCTTTTGGCGTTCCTCCTCGGTGTCTGGACACTACTGTGACGACAGTCTAAACTGTTGCTCGAAAGGAGTGGTAACATGTTTAGACTACATCATACTGAACTTCTTCAGCACCTTCTGAATATAACCTGTTTGAGAAAGCCAAAGCATGCCTCGCTTCTGACCCGCTTGATTTCCATTCCAAGAATTTTCTGTGCGTGACCCAGATCCTTCATTTCGAACTCAGCATGCAGCTTCTGCTTCAGTGATTGAATCTCCCGAGCTGATTTGCAAGCGATCAGCATGTCGTCGACATATAACATCAGAATCAGAATGTCGCTATTCTCTAGGAACTTATGGTAAACGTAGCTGTCATACTGGCTTCTGCTGAAACCCTGGGAGACCATGAACATGTCGAACCTCTTGTTCCACATTCTCGGAGTCTGTTTTAGACCGTAGAGGGATCTCTTTAATTTGCACATCTTTTTCTCGTTGCCTGGTTCGATGAACCCCTCAGGCTACAGAATATAGATCTCCTCTTCTAAGTTGCCATTAAGAAACGCTGTCTTCACATCCATTTGCTCCAGCTACAAGTCCCACAACGCTACTATAGCAAGTAACACCCGTATGGAACAGTGATTTGCAACGGGTGAGAATATTTCGTCGAAATGAACTCCTTTCTTCTGTGCGAATCCCTTAGCCACGAATCTCGCCTTGTATCTCCATTGGTCCTTCCCGGAAGTGGACTCCTTCCTAAATACCCACTTGGAGCTGATTTCCTTAGCCCCTTTCGGTAGGCTAACCAGATCCCAAGTCTGGTTCTTTCGAAGTGAGTCCATCTCCTCCAGCATCGCAGCTTTCTACTGAGAGCGGTCACTACTCTTCATAGCTTCTTGATAAGACCGAGGGTCGGAGGAGATCACTTGAAAAGCATATGCTATAGTGTCCTGTATCCTGAGAGGCAGTCTGACCTCTCTCCTTGCCCTTTTTATAGCAATGGAGTACGACTCCACTTCAGAAGTTGCACAGCATCAGCATCCTCCGGGTCGGGGAAATCACTATAGTCGTCAGCTTGGTCACTCCTTTCCAGCTCCACCTCCAGGGGTGTGACTGGAGTCTTCATAATTTCTTTGGACTGAGACTGAGACTTTTTTCAGCATCGACGCCTCATCGAAAATAACGTCGCGCCTGATCTCCACCTTCTTCGTGTCCGGGTTCCACAACTTGAATCCCTTCGTACCAGCCTTTCTGCCCAGATAGATACACTTCTTGGACTTAGCATCCAGTTTGGTTCTTTCAGAGTCTTGCACTAGGGTGTATACAGGACAGCCAAATATGAGGATATCAGAATAATCGACCAGCCCGCCTAACCAAACCTCCTGTGGCGATTTCAGATTCAGTGACATCGATGGGGATCGATTCACTAGATAACACGCCGTGCTAATAGCTTCGGCCCAGAAGGACTTTGGTAGGCCGGTGAACAGACGCATGCAACGAGCTCTCTTTAACAGCGTCCTGTTCATCCTTTCAACGACGCCGTTCTGCTGGGGTGTACCTGGGATAGTAAGGTGGCGAGTGATGCCCTCCTGATCACAGTAAGTCTGAAACTCGGCTGAGGTGTACTCGCCGCCGTTGTCGGATCTGAGGTACTTTACCTTCTTCCCAGTCTGCTTCTCCACCTTAGTCTTCCATATTTTGAATTTCTCGAAGACTTTAGATTTATTCTTCAGAATATAAATCCAGACCTTCCTCGAGAAGTCATCAATGAAGGTCACGAAGTACTTAGCCCCTCCAAGCGAATATTCTGCGGCAGACCCCCAGACATCTGAGTGAATATACTCCAGTACCTGCTTACTCCGCTTGCTCGATGTCACGAACTTTACCTTGTGTTGGTTTCCGAGAACGCAGGTCTCGCAGAAGTCTAACTTGCACGTCTTGACCCCCTTCAGTAGGCCCTTCTTGTAAAGCTCCAGCAGTCCTTTCTCGCTCATATGGCCAAGCCTGGCATGCCATAGCAGAGACGAGTCCTTATCTGATGTTGCAGCAACTGCTGCATCACCGGCGATTGCGGTACCGATCAATCTGTAGAGAGTACCGGAGCGCTTTCCTTTCATAACCACCAGAGTGCCTCTCTTGACCTTCAGATATCCGCCTTCGCCGGTGTAGGAGCATCCGGTCGCCTCCAAAGTTCCTAGGGATATTAGACTCTTCCTTAGATCAGGCATATATCTAACGTCAGTGAGAGTCCTAATCGTCCCGTCGAACATCTTGATTCTAACGCTCCCAATTCCCAGTGTTATATACTCCGAGTCGTTTCCCATTAATAATCGACCGTCGTCGCACTCCCTAACTCCCTGAATGTGGTGAACCACTCCTTATGAGGACACATGTGATATGAGCATCCGGTGTCCATGATCCATGCGTTAGTAGTATCGAGACTGGGTGAGACATGTAGGACGTCAATGTTGAAACCGATTCCTCGATCCCCTGTGGAGTTCACCCTTGGGGAAGGGGTGGTCTCGCACCTACTTCGCTCCTGCAAGCAAAACAACAAAGAAGACAAGGTGACACAGACCCAAGGCTCGGTGGGGGAGGTCCCACCACAAACCCAGAAGATCTCAGAGAGCTTCCCCTCCTTAGCCAGAAGCCGAGCTAAGGTACCCTCAGAAAGCACTTGAAGATTGGAGCAGGAGAGCACAGGGGAGAACCTGCCTTCTGGGGTACCCCTTGGGTCCTATTTTGAAAGTCCACCTAGTGTCAACTATCTTCACCTATGGGGGGGGGGGAATAGGTGACGTGTGGCGTTTTTGCGGAATTTAAATTGTACCTGCACACGAAAATAAAACAACACAGCATAAAAGAGTACACAAGCTATTTATAGTGGTTCCCCGATTTGGGTACATCCACTTTCCCCCTTCGACCTATCTCCCAACAAGGGACGACTCGGTCACTTCTCCAACAGGATTGAAATCCAATCCTTGCACTATCGGAAGGAACCCTTCCACACGTAGGAGTCAACACTCCCACAACACGGGTTGCACCCAACCCTTACAACTAGGAACCAAAGTTCCTTTACAACAAAAGTAAAACTAGAATGTACAAGAGATACAAACTAAGTTTGGAGACTAAGGTGTCCCTCTTCGTTGACGACGTGTTCTTGAAGTCCACGAGGAGTCCACAACCCTAGATCTCTCTTGGAGAGAATCTCCCCGGAACCGGCGACGGCAAGATGGGCGGCGGCTAGGTTCACGGGATCGGCGGCGACACGATGTGCGGCTGCTGTACTTTGGAGATCCAAACTTCGTAGCGAAGCTAGCTAGGTCTTCCAACGGTCACTCTAGGATCGATCGTCTCGATCGATTCGGACGGGGAAGTTTTTCCCGATCAATAAATCGAGAGACAAGGGATCTCTGGATAGACACGTGAGACTCTAAGCTTGGCTAAGCTTCTGTCGCCGGAAGATCAGGAAGAAATCTTGATCAAGGTCGGCGAACGACTTGCTTGCGCGACGACGGCGGCGGCGGAGCAGATTCGCGATTTTAGGTCAAGATCGTCGCTCGGCTTCTTTCTGTGTGTCTAAACTGTTCAAAAATACTCGTATATTTATACGGTGGAAATACCCCATTATACCGTTATGGGTCCCACCTGAAGAAACTCTAACCCGGTTCAGAACAGTGTCAGCGGCAGAATCCGGTCCAGCGGTTTCCAGGAAATTGCCTAAGTCAAAATCGGCGAGAATCGAAGGTGATTCTCGACGAATCGGCGAGAATCAGTTAGTCATTCTCGACGATTCATCGAGAATCACTAGTGATTCTCGCCGAATCACTTGTGATTCTCGACGAATATTACTTGACCATGATCTGCTCAACGATGGGTTCGGCGAGAATCACTAGTGATTCTCGCCGAATCTTACTTGACACCGCTTTGAGGTAGCCGGATAGAGTCGGCGAGAATCACTAATGATTTTCGATGATTCGGCGAGAATCACTAGTGATTCTCGTCGATTTATACTTAGACAATTTTTCGTCTTACGCCTCTGAGCTGCTCTTTGACTCATCCTTGCTCCTTGTCTGCTCTTGCATAAACACAGCCCTGTACTTGAAAGTAAGTGCACTCCAATAGAGAGAGTACACGTAAGCCAACACACTGATCTGCTCAACGAGGGATTACGTCGTGCAGACCCGTGTATATTGACCTACTGCACCCTGACATTGGTGTGCACTTAGCGTGGAATAACTGCAAGCACAACTTGAAATATTTTGTCAAAAACATTGCCTATTTACCTTAGCTTGTTCAGGGGCTTCTTCAAATCAGGTACGTTGTGGATACAATACCCAACAATCTCCCCCTATTTGAAGAAGCCTAAACCCTACAAGCTAAGGTGAATAAAGCATATGGGAATGAAAATCATAACCTTGAAATTTAGTTGAGAGAGATATTCATTACCAAAATACCAATTTCTTGAGAGCAAACTTGGAGCCACCTTAGCCTTAGCCGAGAGGGTAATCTCCCCCTTTTCGGCTTCTGCAAATCTGGGTCTGTAGCATTTGACCCCTTGCTTCCCCTCAGTTCTTGCACCTGTGCTCACAATGGAGTTCCTGCAGAGGCTCCCCCTAGATGCATGATCCTGGAGCTTCTGTAATCTTCATTCCTCATAATTTAGCATCCCCAATTCAGTTTTGAAAAGACTGAACTTGGCCTCGTCTAAGGGCTTTGTGAATATGTCTGCAATCTGCTTGTCCGTGGGGACATAACAGAGAGAGATGTCCTTGTTCTCCACGTGCTCCCGAATGAAGTGGTATCGCACTTCAATATGCTTCGTTCTGCTGTGCGATACCGGATTGTTGGCAATTGCAATTGCACTAGAGGAGTCGCAGTACATTGGAACTTCCTTGAACTGAAGGTCGTAGTCGGCTAACTGGTTTCTGATCCATAGGAGTTGTGCGCAACAGCTGCCTGTCGAGATGTACTCAGACTCTGCTGTGGAGGTTGCAACACAATTCTGTTTCTTGCTATTCCATGAAATAAGCCTTCGTCCGAGGAATTGACACGTCCCGGAGGTGCTTTTCCTGTCATCCCTACTCCCTGCAAAATCAGCATCTGAAAAACCTATTAGCTCGACATCATTGTTTCTCGGGTACCACAAGCCAAGATTGGGAGACCCTTTAAGGTATCTTAGAATTCGCTTAGCCGCGATATAGTGAGATTCCTTAGTGTTCACCTGATATCTGGCACAGACACATGTGGAGAACATGATATCCGGTCTACTGGCAGTAAGGTAGAGCAGGGATCCAATGATGCTTCTGTATTTGGTTTCATCGAAAGGTTTACCTTTCTCATCCTTATCCAGAGACATAGTGGATCCCATTGGAGTCCTCAGGAGGTTGCATTCTCCATACCGAATTTCTTAAGGAGTTCATTTGTGAACTTCGTCTGAGAAATGAAGATTCCATCCTCAGACTGTTTCACTTGAAGTCCCAAGAAATACTTTAGCTCTCCCATACTGCTCATTTCAAACTTTCCTTGCATAAGTTTAGAAAACTTTTTGCAAAGATTGTTGTCCGTTGAGCCGAATATTATGTCATCGACATAGATTTGCACCAGCAAAATCTTGCCTTTGACTTCCCTGAGAAACAATGTCTTATCTATTTTACCTCTAGAGAACTTGTTCTCAAGAAGAAAACTAGATAAAGTCTCATACCAAGCTCGTGGAGCTTGTTTTAACCTATATAAGCTTTATTAAGAAATTAAACATGATTGGGATACGTAGGATTGACAAAACCTGGGGGTTGAGCGATGTATACTTCCTCCTTCAGGTTTCCGTTCAAGAAAGCTGATTTCACATCCATTTGATAGACTGTGAATCCTTTATGCGAAGCATACGCCAGGAACAGTCTGATTGCCTCTAGCCTTGCCACTGATGCGAAGGTCTGGTCGAAGTCAACCCCCTCCTTATGTCTGTAACCTTGAGCCACCAGCCTGGCCTTGTTCTTTACGATGACACCATGTTCATCCAGTTTGTTTCTGAAGATCCACTTGGTGCCAATCACATTCTGCTTGTGTGGTCTGGGAACCAGCGTCCACACGTTGCATCGTTCGAATTGATGTAGTTCATCTTGCATGGCCAAAATCCATGCCGCGTCTTTGTTCGCCTCGTCGAACTTCTTTGGCTCAACCTGTGATAGGAAGCTAAGATGCAAAACTTCGTTATTAGTACCTCATCGAGTTCTGACACCGATACGAGGATCTCCGATGATCTGATCTCTAGGATGATCCCTCACGTGCCGGAGCTCTAGAAGTCTGGCGTCTGGAGCTTCGACTACTTCTTGGGCTTCTCCTTCTTCTAAGAGATTTGTTCCATTTTGATCTTCAACATTCCCAGATGACGTGGAGGTGGAAACTTTGACGTACTTAGGAGTGTCATCTTTAGCGGTCTTATCCAGACTCAGCTGATCAAGTCGTGCACCTGCCTTCAAGAATACCACTGAAAGAATTGTTGTTAAGCAAACTTCATTCATCAAATACAACATTTATTGATTCTTCTACCACTAGGGTTTTCTTATTGAAGACCCTATATGCCCGACTGTGGGAACTATAGCCCATGAATATGCCTTCGAAGCATTTTTCACCAAATTTAGTACGCGGGTACTTCCCATTATTCAGTACATAGCATCTGCAACCAAAGATCCTCAAGTAGGACATGGTTGGTTTCCTGCCTTTCAGTAGCTCGTAGGGCGTCTTACGATGATGCTTGTTGATCAATGCTCGGTTTTGTACATGACAAGCTGTATTGACCGCCTCTGCCCAGAAGTATTCTGGGAGAGAAGCGTCTGTCAACATTGTCGTGCAAGCTTCAATGAGAGTTCTATTTCTCCTCTCCGCAACTCCATTTTGCTGAGGAGTGCGCGGGGAGGAAAACTCATGAAAGATACCTTGTTCTTCACAAAACTATGTCATAGCACCAGATTCGAATTCTGTTCCATGGTCACTTCTGATTTTGACCACTGAGCAGTTAAATTCGTTCTGAACCTGCTTGACAAAGCTAGTGAAGATGTCAAACGTATCTGACTTTCGTTTTAAGAAGAACACCCATGTAAACCGAGAATGATCATCAACTATCACTAGCGTATAGGACTTGCCTCCCAAGCTATGAACTTGCATTGGACCAAACAAGTCCATATGTAGAAGATAAAGACACCGGGAAGAGTCTTTGTCTGCAATGCTCTTAAAGGTAGCCCAAGTCTGTTTGCCCATCTGGCATGCATGACAGGGGCTATCTTTGATGCACTTGATACTGGGAGCATCCCTTACTAAGTTTTTAGAAAACAACATACTAATTGTTTTGAAATTAATATGTGTCAATCTCTTGTGCCATTGTTCACAAAGATATGCACTGCCTGTTGCCACAAGGCATACGGGGGTAGATGAATCTAAACTGAGAAAATCTAAGCATAAGATATTTCTGCTCCTAATGCTTGATAATACCGTCTCAGAAGAGGTACGTGAAATTATTAGACATTTATCCTTGCAGAACTTAACGTCATAACCTTTGTCACATAACTGACTTACACTGATCAGGTTATGGTTTAACCCTTCAATATAAGCCACGTCGGTGATAGAGATTATACCGTTGGAAATCATACCGTAACCTCTGGTGACTCCTCGATCTGACCCTCCAAAGATGACTTTGGGTCCATTCTCGACTGGAGTGTAATCACGCAGCAGGCTTCTTGTCCCAGTCATATGCCGGGAGCATCCACTGTCCAAATACCAGATCGGCGTTTTGGTGGCCTTTGGACATTCCTGCAAAACAAAATTAATTTCCCTTAGGAACCCAATCGAACTTGGGTCCTAGATTCCTGGTTAGCATACTCCCCCTCGGTTGGTTAACCCTACGAGTGATCGGCCTCGCATTGCTAATATATGGAGTCTCGAGATACCTTGGATTAAACCAACAATCCACGGCAAAGTGACCGACTTTGCCACAACACCAACAGTCGAATCTGTTGTACCTCTTCCTAGGCTCCTGCCTTACCCTGGGAATGGTGGGTACAGCCGGGGCCTTGGATCTGGAGGTGGAGGCCTCATAGTGATTGCAGTCACATGACTTCTTCACCTCTGCTTCGTCAGTATAACAGGCTTGACTCTTGGTGCCTGCTTTCCATTATGGCCGCTAGAGAATTGACCATAATTTCCCATGTGGATTTCCTCATAAGGTGCCTTGAAGGCACTCTCACCGAAATTCCGGGGAAAGGTCCAACCATCATATCGGCTCTTTGGCTTTGCAACCGAGGGCCGGAAATGATGACCAAAGGTTGATTCAAAGTCATGTTGGTTGCAAGGAAAGCTAGGCTTTCTGAACGCAACAGGACTGAGCGGAGCCTTTCCCTTTTCATCAGCAGAGGCCTTCTTGGTTGCCTTATTCTTCCTCTGGTTCCTGTTTCTCCTGGATGAGGAACCAGATACCCCTACATGCCCCAAGCCAGCTCCTTTGGCCTGAGCAGAGAAGGTATCAACTACTGGAAGAACAGTTTTTGGCATAGAGAAGCTCTTGACGATCTTCCTTTCTGCCGCAAGTTGTTCTTCCAACTTGTCGACTTCCTCCTGCTTAAGATCAAGGAGTTTAAGAGACTCTGAGTGCTTTGAAGTCAGGTCAAGGTGCTCCTGTCGGAGAGAAATCAAACTGGTGACCTCTTCCCTTAGGGAGATACACTCACCCTTAAGGAATTTAACTTCCTTTTTCTCAGCCTTCAATCTCTTACGGCACTCCTCGAAAGTGTTGAGCAGAAGCTCATACTTCTCGAGGAGCTCCGCTTCACGGGCCGAAAGGCTATCTTCAGGTTCATCATCCTGAGACTCAGGATCAGATTCAGAGTCGGAGAGAGGGGTGTGAGCTTTTACCTTCCCAGTAAATGGGGGGCATTCTCCTTCTGAGTCGGAGCGACCCACCAGCCCGAAGTAGGCTTCCTCATCATCACTGGAGTCTGAGGAATCAGACTCACTCAGTGTCTTTGGCCTTTTGGCGATGTAGCTCCGCTCTTTCTTCTTATCTCTAGAGGATTTGTGCTCTTCTCCTTTCTCTTTTTCTCTCTTGCCTTGATAGCAGTCGGCCACGACGTGTCCTGGCTTATTGCATCCAAAGCAAATAATGTCAGAGGAGCGATGTTTGTTCGGTTTAGAAGCATACCTGTCAGAAGAATAATTTTTCTTCTGATGCCTGGAGGAGGAGCCGTCTCTCTTTCTTTGATTCCTCATCTTGAGGAACTTCTTGAACTCTCGGGTGATGAGGGAGAAATCCTCCTCCGACAGCTCTGAGCTGGAGGAGCATGGCTCGGAGTCCTCCTCCTCATCCTTTTTCCTGGCATGGTATGAAACCGCACCCTTGCCTTTTCTGGAGTGACTGGCTTTTAGAGCCACAGTCTTTTCTTTGGCTGCAGCCTTCTCTGCTTCTTCTTCTGCTTTCCTGGTGTTCAGTTGAAGCTCATAGGATATTAGCTTCCCAAACAGAATCTGCGGGTCTGTTTCAGCTAGTCTGCCAAACTCTCGGATGGCGCAGATCTTTGTGTCCCATTCCTTAGTAAGGGACCTAAGGAATTTATCATTGAGTTCACCATTAGTGAACACTCTTCCGTATCCTTTGAGGGCGTTGACAATCTTGAGGAAGTTCTCGTAGGTGACTCCGATCTCTTCCTTAGGCCCTTGTCTGAAGGCCTCATATTTCTGGTTCAGGAGGGATCTCCGATCATCCCTCACTTCATCAGTGCCCTCCATTAGGATGATCAGGCAATGCCAGATCTCCTGTGCTGTCCTGCAGTTGCAGAAGTTCTGCATCATTGAGTCATCAACCGCGCTGACCAGAATGTTCTGCGCCTTCTTGTCAAGTCCCACTAGCACCATCTCGTCCTTGTCCATTTCAGAAAGTTTCTTCGCACTTTCTTGGTAGGATCAATGGTGGAGACCTTAGTGGGGACATAAGGTCCCTCCTCCACGATCATGAAGAGTCGAGGATCAACTGCTTCCATGTAGAACCTGATCCTTTCCTTCCAGATAGGAAAGTTGAGTCTGGTGCACAATGGGATCTTGCCTGTGAACTTGAGCCCGTCCATAGTAGATGTTTGCCTCCTTCTTGACACTAGCGGCAGGATTCAACTCAAGGTGTTAACCTTTTTGATGAGCAACCTCGCTCTGATACCACTTGAAAGTCCACCTAGTGTCAACTATCTTCACCTATGGGGGGGGGGGGGAATAGGTGACGTGTGGCGTTTTTTTGCGGAATTTAAATTGTACCTGCACACGAATAAATAACACAGCACAAAAGAGTACACAAGCTATTTATAGTGGTTCCCCGATTTGGGTACATCCACTTTCCCCCTTCGACCTATCTCCCAACAAGGGACGACTCGGTCACTTCTCCAACAGGATTGAAATCCAATCCTTGCACTATCGGAAGGAACCCTTCCACACGTAGGAGTCAACACTCCCACAACACGGGTTGCACCCAACCCTTACAACTAGGAACCAAAGTTCTTTTACAACAAAAGTAAAACTAGAATGTACAAGAGATACAAACTACGTTTGGAGACTAAGGTGTCCCTCTTCGTTGACGACGTGTTCTTGAAGTCCACGAGGAGTCCACAACCCTAGATCTCTCTTGGAGAGAATCTCACCGGAACCGGCGGCGGCAAGATGGGCGGCGGCTAGGTTCACGAGATCGGCGGCGACAACGATGTGCGGCTGCTGTACTTTGGAGATCCAAACTTCGTAGCGAAGCTAGCTAGGTCTTCCAACGGTCACTCTAGGATCGATCGTCTCGATCGATTCGGACGGGGAAGTTTTTCCGATCAACAAATCGAGAGACAAGGGATCTCTGGATAGACACGTGAGACTCTAAGCTTGGCTAAGCTTCTGTCGCCGGAAGATCAGGAAGAAATCTCGATCAAGGTCGGCGAACGACTTGCTTGCGCGGCGACGGCGGCGGCGGAGCAGATTCGCGATTTTAGGTCAAGATCGTCGCTCGGCTTCTTTCTGTGTGTCTAACTGTTCAAAAATACTCGTATATTTATACGGTGGAAATACCCCATTATAACCGTTATGGGTCCCACCTGAAGAAACCCTAACCCCGGTTCAGAACAGTGTCAGCGGCAGAATCCGGTCCAGCGGTTTCCAAGAAATTGCCTAAGTCAAAATGGCGAGAATCGAAGGTGATTCTCGACGAATCGTCGAGAATCAGTTAGTGATTCTCGACGATTTGTCGAGAATCACTAGTGATTCTCGCCGAATCACTTGATGATTCTCGCCAAATCACTTGTTGATTCTCGACGAATATTACTTGGCATGATCTGCTCAACGATGGGTTCGGCGAGAATCACTAGTGATTCTCGCCGAATCTTACTTGGCACCGCTTTGAGGTAGCCGATAGAGTCGGCGAGAATCACTAATGATTCTCGACGATTCGGCGAGAATCACTAATGATTCTCGCCGAATCGGCGAGAATCACTTGGTGATTCTCGTCGATTTATACTTAGACAATTTTTCGTCTTACGCCTCTGAGCTGCTCTTTGACTCATCCTTGCTCCTTGTCTGCTCTTGCATAAACACAGCCCTGTACTTGAAAGTAAGTGCACTCCAATAGAGAGAGTACACGTAGGCCAACACACTGATCTGCTCAACGAGGGATTACGTCGTGCAGACCCGTGTATATTGACCTACTGCACCTGACATTGGTGTGCACTTAGCGTGGAATAACTGCAAGCACAACTTGAAATATTTTGTCAAAAACATTGCTATTTACCTTAGCTTGTTTCAGGGCTTCTTCAAATCAGGTACGTTGTGGATACAATACCCAACATATTTGACAAATATTTCAAGTTGTGCTTGCAGTTATTCCACGCTAAGTGCACACCAATGTCAGGGTGCAGTAGGTCAATATACACGGGTCTGCACGACGTAATCCCTCGTTGAGCAGATCAGTGTGTTGGCCTACGTGTACTCTCTCTATTGGAGTGCACTTACTTTCAAGTACAGGGCTGTGTTTATGCAAGAGCAGACAAGGAGCAAGGATGAGTCAAAGAGCAGCTCAGAGGCGTAAGACAAAAATTGTCTAAGTATAAATCGACGAGATCACCAAGTGATTCTCGCCGATTCGGCGAGAATCATAGTGATTCTCGCCGAATCGTCGAGAATCATTAGTGATTCTCGCCGACTCTATCCGCTACCTCAAAGCGGTGCCAGTAAGATTCGGCGAGAATCACTAGTGATTCTCGCCGAACCCATCGTTGAGCAGATCATGGCCAAGTAATATTCGTCGAGAATCACAAGTGATTTGGCGAGAATCATCAGTGATTCGGCGAGAATCACTAGTGATTCTCGACAATCGTCGAGAATCACTAACTGATTCTCGCCGATTCGTCGAGAATCACCTTCGATTCTCGCCAATTTTGACTTAGGCAATTTCTGGAAACCGCTGGACCGGATTCTGCCGCTGACACTGTTTGAACCGGGGTTAGGGTTTCTTCAGGTGGGACCCATAACGGTTATAATGGGGTATTTCCACCGTATAAATATACGAGTATTTTTGAACAGTTTAGACACACAGAAAGAAGCCGAGCGACGATCTTGACCTAAAATCGCGAATCTGCTCCGCCGCCGTCGTCGCCGCGCAAGCAAGTCGTTCGCCGACCTTGATCGAGATTTCTTCCTGATCTTCCGGCGACAGAAGCTTAGCCAAGCTTAGAGTCTCACGTGTCTATCCAGAGATCCCTTGTCTCTCGATTTGTTGATCGGAAAAACTTCCCCGTCCGAATCGATCGAGACGATCGATCTAGAGTGACCGTTGGAAGACCTAGCTAGCTTCGCTACGAAGTTTGGATCTCCAAAGTACAGCAGCCGCACATCGTTGTCGCCTCCGATCTCGTGAACCTAGCCGCCGCCCATCTTGCCACCGCCGGTTCCGGTGAGATTCTCTCCAAGAGATCTAGGGTTGTGGACTCTCGTGGACTTCAAGAACACATCGTCAACGAAGAGGGACACCTTAGTCTCCAAACGTAGTTTGTATCTCTTGTACATTCTAGTTTTACTTTTGTTGTAAAGGAACTTGGTTCCTAGTTGTAAGGGTTGGGTGCAACCCGTGTTGTGGGAGTGTTGACTCATACGTGTGGAAGGGTTCCTTCCGATAGTGCAAGGATTGGATTTCAATCCTGTTGGAGAAGTGACCGAGTCGTCCCTTGTTGGGAGATAGGTCGAAGGGGGAAAGTGGATGTACCCAAATCGGGGAACCACTATAAATAGCTTGTGTACTCTTTTGTGCTGTGTTATTTTATTTTCGTGTGCAGGTACAATTTAAATTCCGCAAAAAACGCCACACGTCACCTATTCCCCCCCCCCCCATAGGTGAAGATAGTTGACACTAGGTGGACTTTCAAGTGGTATCAGAGCGAGGTTGCTCATCAAAAAGGTTAACACCTTGAGTTGAATCCTGCCGCTAGTGTCAAGAAGGAGGCAAACATCTACTATGGACGGGCTCAAGTTCACAGGCAAGATCCCATTGTGCACCAGACTCAACTTTCCTATCTGGAAGGAAAGGATCAGGTTCTACATGGAAGCAGTTGATCCTCGACTCTTCATGATCGTGGAGGAGGGACCTTATGTCCCCACTAAGGTCTCCACCATTGATCCTACCAAGAAAGTGCCGAAGAAACTTTCTGAAATGGACAAGGACGAGATGTGCTAGTGGGACTTGACAAGAAGGCGCAGAACATTCTGGTCAGCGCGGTTGATGACACAATGATGCAGAACTTCTGCAACTCCAGGACAGCTCAGGAGATCTGGCATTGCCTGATCATCCTAATGGAGGGCACTAATGAAGTGAGGGATGATCGGAGATCCCTCCTGAACCAGAAATATGAGGCCTTCAGACAAGGGCCTCAGGAAGAGATCGGAGTCACCTACGAGAACTTCCTCAAGATTGTCAACGCCCTCAAAGGATACGGAAGAGTGTTCACTAATGGTGAACTCAATGATAAATTCCTTAGGTCCCTTACTAAGGAATGGGACACAAAGATCTGCGCCATCCGAGAGTTTGGCAGACTAGCTGAAACAGACCCGCAATTCTGTTTGGGAAGCTAATGTCCTATGAGCTTCAACTGAACACCAGGAAAGCAGAAGAAGAAGCAGAGAAGGCTGCAGCCAAAGAAAAGACTGTGGCTCTAAAAGCCAGTCACTCCAGAAAAGGCAAGGGTGCGGTTTCATACCATGCCAGGAAAAAGGATGAGGAGGAGGACTCCGAGCCATGCTCCTCCAGCTCAGAGCTGTCGGAGGAGGATCTCTCCCTCATCACCCGAGAGTTCAAGAAGTTCCTCAAGATGAGGAATCAAAGAAAGAGAGACGGCTCCTCCTCCAGGCATCAGAAGAAAAATTATTCTTCTGACAGGTATGCTTCTAAACCGAACAAACATCGCTCCTCTGACATTATTTGCTTTGGATGCAATAAGCCAGGACACGTCGTGGCCGACTGCTATCAAGGCAAGAGAGAAAAAGAGAAAGGAGAGGAGCACAAATCCTCTAGAGATAAGAAGAAAGAGCGGAGCTACATCGCCAAAAGGCCAAAGACACTGAGTGAGTCTGATTCCTCAGACTCCAGTGATGATGAGGAAGCCTACTTCGGGCTGGTGGGTCGCTCCGACTCAGAAGGAGAATGCCCCCATTTACTGGGAAGGTAAAAGCTCACACCCCTCTCTCCGACTCTGAATCTGATCCTGAGTCTCAGGATGATGAACCTGAAGATAGCCTTTCGGCCCGTGAAGCGGAGCTCCTCGAGAAGTATGAGCTTCTGCTCAACACTTTCGAGGAGTGCCGTAAGAGATTGAAGGCTGAGAAAAAGGAAGTTAAATTCCTTAAGGGTGAGTGTATCTCCCTAAGGGAAGAGGTCACCAGTTTGATTTCTCTCCGACAGGAGCACCTTGACCTGACTTCAAAGCACTCAGAGTCTCTTAAGCTCCTTGATCTTAAGCAGGAGGAAGTCGACAAGTTGGAAGAACAACTTGCGGCAGAAAGGAAGATCGTCAAGAGCTTCTCTATGCCAAAAACTGTTCTTCCAGTAGTTGATACCTTCTCTGCTCAGGCCAAAGGAGCTGACTTGGGGCATGTAGGGGTATCTGGTTCCTCATCCAGGAGAAACAGGAACCAGAGGAAGAATAAGGCCGCCAAGAAGGCCTCTGCTGATGAAAAGGGAAAGGCTCCGCTCAGTCCTTGTTGCGTTCAGAAAGCCTAGCTTTCCTTGCAACCAACATGACTTTGAATCAACCTTTGGTCATCATTTCCGGCCCTCGGTTGCAAAGCCAAAGAGCCGATATGATGGTTGGACCTTTCCCGGAATTTCGGTGAGAGTGCCTTCAAGGCACCTTATGAGGAAATCCACATGGGAAATTATGGTCAATTCTCTAGCGGCCATAATGGAAAGCAGGCACCAAGAGTCAAGCCTGTTATACTGACGAAGCAGACGGTGAAGAAGTCATGCGACTGCAATCACTATGAGGCCTCCACCTCCAGATCCAAGGCCCCAGCTGTACCCACCATTCCTAGGGTAAGGCAGGAGCCTAGGAAGAGGTACAACAGATTCGACTGTTGGTGTTGTGGCAAAGTCGGTCACTTTGCCGTGGATTGTTGGTTTAATCCAAGGTATCTCGAGACTCCCTATATTAGCAATGCGAGGCCGACCACTCGTAGGGTTAACCAACCGAGGGGAGTATGCTAACCAGGAATCTAGGACCCAAGTTCGATTGGTTTCCTAAGGGAAATTAATTTTGTTTTGCAGGAATGTCCAAAGGCCACCAAAACGCCGATCTGGTATTTGGACAGTGGATGCTCCCGGCATATGACTGGGACAAGAAGCCTGCTGCGTGATTACACTCCAGTCGAGAATGGACCCAAAGTCATCTTTGGAGGGTCAGATCGAGGAGTCACCAGAGGTTACGGTATGATTTCCAACGGTATAATCTCTATCACCGACGTGGCTTATATTGAAGGGTTAAACCATAACCTGATCAGTGTAAGTCAGTTATGTGACAAAGGTTATGACGTTAAGTTCTGCAAGGATAAATGTCTAATAATTTCACGTACCTCTTCTGAGACGGTATTATCAGCATTAGGAGCAGAAATATCTTATGCTTAGATTTTCTCAGTTTAGATTCATCTACCCCCGTATGCCTTGTGGCAACAGGCAGTGCATCTCTTTGTGAACAATGGCACAAGAGATTGACACATATTAATTTCAAAACAATTAGTATGTTGTTTTCTAAAACTTAGTAAGGGATGCTCCCAGTATCAAGTGCATCAAAGATAGCCCCTGTCCTGCATGCCAGATGGGCAAACAGACTCGGGCTACCTTTAAGAGCATTGCAGACAAAGACTCTTCCCGGTGTCTTTATCTTCTACATATGGACTTGTTTGGTCCAATGCAAGTTCATAGCTTGGGAGGCAAGTCCTATACGCTAGTGATAGTTGATGATCATTCTCGGTTTACATGGGTGTTCTTCTTAAAACGAAAGTCAGATACGTTTGACATCTTCACTAGCTTTGTCAAGCAGGTTCAGAACGAATTTAACTGCTCAGTGGTCAAAATCAGAAGTGACCATGGAACAGAATTCGAATCTGGTGCTATGACATAGTTTTGTGAAGAACAAGGTATCTTTCATGAGTTTTCCTCCCCGCGCACTCCTCAGCAAAATGGAGTTGCGGAGAGGAGAAATAGAACTCTCATTGAAGCTTGCACGACAATGTTGACAGACGCTTCTCTCCCAGAATACTTCTGGGCAGAGGCGGTCAATACAGCTTGTCATGTACAAAACCGAGCATTGATCAACAAGCATCATCGTAAGACGCCTACGAGCTACTGAAAGGCAGGAAACCAACCATGTCCTACTTGAGGATCTTTGGTTGCAGATGCTATGTACTGAATAATGGGAAGTACCCGCGTACTAAATTTGGTGAAAAATGCTTCGAAGGCATATTCATGGGCTATAGTTCCCACAGTCGGGCATATAGGGTCTTCAATAAGAAAACCCTAGTGGTAGAAGAATCAATAAATGTTGTATTTGATGAAGGAAGTTTGCTTAACAACAATTCTTTCAGTGGTATTCTTGAAGATGCAGGTGCACGACTTGATCAGCTGAGTCTGGATAAGACCGCTAAAGATGACACTCCTAAGTACGTCAAAGTTTCCACCTCCACGTCATCTGGGAATGTTGAAGATCAAAATGGAACAAATCTCTTAGAAGAAGGAGAAGCCCAAGAAGTAGTCGAAGCTCCAGACGCCAGACTTCTAGAGCTCCGGCACGTGAGGGATCATCCTAGAGATCAGATCATCGGAGATCCTCGTATCGGTGTCAGAACTCGATGAGGTACTAATAACGAAGTTTTGCATCTTAGCTTCCTATCACAGGTTGAGCCAAAGAAGTTCGACGAGGCGAACAAAGACGCGGCATGGATTTTGGCCATGCAAGATGAACTACATCAATTCGAACGATGCAACGTGTGGACGCTGGTTCCCAGACCACACAAGCAGAATGTGATTGGCACCAAGTGGATCTTCAGAAACAAACTGGATGAACATGGTGTCATCGTAAAGAACAAGGCCAGGCTGGTGGCTCAAGGTTACAGACATAAGGAGGGGTTGACTTCGACCAGACCTTCGCATCAGTGGCAAGGCTAGAGGCAATCAGACTGTTCCTGGCGTATGCTTCGCACAAAGGATTCACAGTCTATCAAATGGATGTGAAATCAGCTTTCTTGAACGGAAACCTGAAGGAGGAAGTATACGTCGCTCAACCCCCAGGTTTTGTCAATCCTACTATCCCAATCATGTTTAATTTCTTAATAAAGCTTTATATAGGTTAAAACAAGCTCCACGAGCTTGGTATGAGACTTTATCTAGTTTTCTTCTTGAGAACAAGTTCTCTAGAGGTAAAATAGATAAGACATTGTTTCTCAGGGAAGTCAAAGGCAAGATTTTGCTGGTGCAAATCTATGTCGATGACATAATATTCGGCTCAACGGACAACAATCTTTGCAAAAAGTTTTCTAAACTTATGCAAGGAAAGTTTGAAATGAGCAGTATGGGAGAGCTAAAGTATTTCTTGGGACTTCAAGTGAAACAGTCTGAGGATGGAATCTTCATTTCTCAGACGAAGTTCACAAATGAACTCCTTAAGAAATTCGGTATGGAGAATGCAACCTCCTTGAGGACTCCAATGGGATCCACTATGTCTCTGGATAAGGATGAGAAAGGTAAACCTTTCGATGAAACCAAATACAGAAGCATCATTGGATCCCTGCTCTACCTTACTGCCAGTAGACCGGATATCATGTTCTCCACATGTGTCTGTGCCAGATATCAGGTGAACACTAAGGAATCTCACTATATCGCGGCTAAGCGAATTCTAAGATACCTTAAAGGTCTCCCAATCTTGGCTTGTGGTACCCGAGAAACAATGATGTCGAGCTAATAGGTTTTTCAGATGCTGATTTTGCAGGGAGTAGGGATGACAGGAAAAGCACCTCCGGGACGTGTCAATTCCTCGGACGAAGGCTTATTTCATGGAATAGCAAGAAACAGAATTGTGTTGCAACCTCCACAGCAGAGTCTGAGTACATCTCGACAGGCAGCTGTTGCGCACAACTCCTATGGATCAGAAACCAGTTAGCCGACTACGACCTTCAGTTCAAGGAAGTTCCAATGTACTGCGACTCCTCTAGTGCAATTGCAATTGCCAACAATCCGGTATCGCACAGCAGAATGAAGCATATTGAAGTGTGATACCACTTCATTCGGGAGCACGTGGAGAACAAGGACATCTCTCTCTGTTATGTCCCCACGGACAAGCAGATTGCAGACATATTCACAAAGCCCTTAGACGAGGCCAAGTTCAGTCTTTTCAAAACTGAATTGGGGATGCTAAATTATGAGGAATGAAGATTACAGAAGCTCCAGGATCATGCATCTAGGGGGAGCCTCTGCCAGGAACTCCATTGTGAGCACAGGTGCAAGAACTGAGGGGAAGCAAGGGGTCAAATGCTACAGACCCAGATTTGCAGAAGCCGAAAAGGGGAGATTACCCTCTCGGCTAAGGCTAAGGTGGCTCCAAGTTTGCTCTCAAGAAATTGGTATTTTGGTAATGAATATCTCTCTCAACTAATTTCAAGGTTATGATTTTCATTCCCATATGCTTTATTCACCTTAGCTTGTAGGGTTTAGGCTTCTTCAAATAGGGGGAGATTGTTGGGTATTGTATCCACAACGTACCTGATTTGAAGAAGCCCCTGAACAAGCTAAGGTAAATAGGCAATGTTTTTGACAAAATATTTCAAGTTGTGCTTGCAGTTATTCCACGCTAAGTGCACACCAATGTCAGGGTGCAGTAGGTCAATATACACGGGTCTGCACGACGTAATCCCTCGTTGAGCAGATCAGTGTGTTGGCTTACGTGTACTCTCTCTATTGGAGTGCACTTACTTTCAAGTACAGGCTGTGTTTATGCAAGAGCAGACAAGGAGCAAGGATGAGTCAAAGAGCAGCTCAGAGGCGTAAGACGAAAAATTGTCTAAGTATAAATCGACGAGAATCACTAGTGATTCTCGCCGAATCATCGAAAATCATTAGTGATTCTCGCCGACTCTATCCGGCTACCTCAAAGCGGTGTCAAGTAAGATTCGGCGAGAATCACTAGTGATTCTCGCCGAACCCATCGTTGAGCAGATCATGGTCAAGTAATATTCGTCGAGAATCACAAGTGATTCGGCGAGAATCACTAGTGATTCTCGATGAATCGTCGAGAATGACTAACTGATTCTCGCCGATTCGTCGAGAATCACCTTCGATTCTCGCCGATTTTGACTTAGGCAATTTCCTGGAAACCGCTGGACCGGATTCTGCCGCTGACACTGTTCTGAACCGGGTTAGAGTTTCTTCAGGTGGGACCCATAACGGTTATAATGGGGTATTTCCACCGTATAAATATACGAGTATTTTTGAACAGTTTAGACACACAGAAAGAAGCCGAGCGACGATCTTGACCTAAAATCGCGAATCTGCTCCGCCGCCGCCGTCGTCGCGCAAGCAAGTCGTTCGCCGACCTTGATCAAGATTTCTTCCTGATCTTCCGGCGACAGAAGCTTAGCCAAGCTTAGAGTCTCACGTGTCTATCCAGAGATCCCTTGTCTCTCGATTTATTGATCGGGAAAAACTTCCCCGTCCGAATCGATCGAGACGATCGATCCTAGAGTGACCGTTGGAAGACCTAGCTAGCTTCGCTACGAAGTTTGGATCTCCAAAGTACAGCAGCCGCACATCGTTGTCGCCGCCGATCCCGTGAACCTAGCCGCCGCCCATCTTGCCGTCGCCGGTTCCGGGGAGATTCTCTCCAAGAGAGATCTAGGGTTGTGGACTCCTCGTGGACTTCAAGAACACGTCGTCAACGAAGAGGGACACCTTAGTCTCCAAACTTAGTTTGTATCTCTTGTACATTCTAGTTTTACTTTTGTTGTAAAGGAACTTTGGTTCCTAGTTGTAAGGGTTGGGTGCAACCCGTGTTGTGGGAGTGTTGACTCCTACGTGTGGAAGGGTTCCTTCCGATAGTGCAAGGATTGGATTTCAATCCTGTTGGAGAAGTGACCGAGTCGTCCCTTGTTGGGAGATAGGTCGAAGGGGGAAAGTGGATGTACCCAAATCGGGGAACCACTATAAATAGCTTGTGTACTCTTTATGCTGTGTTGTTTTATTTTCGTGTGCAGGTACAATTTAAATTCCGCAAAAACGCCACACGTCACCTATTCCCCCCCCCCATAGGTGAAGATAGTTGACACTAGGTGGACTTTCAAAATAGGACCCAAGGGGTACCCCAGAAGGCAGGTTCTCCCCTGTGCTCTCCTGCTCCAATCTTCAAGTGCTTTCTGAGGGTACCTTAGCTCGGCTTCTGGCTAAGGAGGGGAAGCTCTCTGAGATCTTCTGGGTTTGTGGTGGGACCTCCCCCACCGAGCCCTTGGGTCTGTGTCACCTTGTCTTCTTTGTTGTTTTGCTTGCAGGAGCGAAGTAGGTGCGAGACCACCCCTTCCCCAAGGGTGAACTCCACAGGGGATCGAGGAATCGGTTTCAACATTGACGTCCTACATGTCTCACCCAGTCTCGATACTACTAACGCATGGATCATGGACACCGATGCTCATATCACATGTGTCCTCATAAGGAGTGGTTCACCACATTCAGGGAGTGCGACGACGGTCGATTATTAATGGAAACGACTCGGAGTATATAACACTGGGAATTGGGAGCGTTAGAATCAAGATGTTCGACGGGACGATTAGGACTCTCACTGACGTTAGATATATGCTGATCTGATCTAAGGAAGAGTCTAATATCCCTAGGAACTTTGGAGGCGACCGGATGCTCCTACACCGGCGAAGGCGGATATCTGAAGGTCAAGAGAGGCACTCTGGTGGTTATGAAAGGAAAGCGCTCCGGTACTCTCTACAGATTGATCGGTACCGCAATCGCCGGTGATGCAGCAGTTGCTGCAACATCAGATAAGGACTCGTCTCTGCTATGGCATGCCAGGCTTGGCCATATGAGCGAGAAAGGACTGCTGGAGCTTTACAAGAAGGGCCTACTGAAGGGGGTCAAGACGTGCAAGTTAGACTTCTGCGAGACCTGCGTTCTCGGAAACCAACACAAGGTAAAGTTCGTGACATCGAGCAAGCGGAGTAAGCAGGTACTGGAGTATATTCACTCAGATGTCTGGGGTCTGCCGCAGAATATTCGCTTGGAGGGGCTAAGTACTTCGTGACCTTCATTGATGACTTCTCGAGGAAGGTCTGGATTTATATTCTGAAGAATAAATCTAAAGTCTTCGAGAAATTCAAAATATGGAAGACTAAGGTGGAGAAGCAGACTGGGAAGAAGGTAAAGTACCTCAGATCCGACAACGGCGGCGAGTACACCTCAGCCGAGTTTCAGACTTACTGTGATCAGGAGGGCATCACTCGCCACCTTACTATCCCAGGTACACCCCAGCAGAACGGCGTCGTTGAAAGGATGAACAGGACGCTGTTAAAGAGAGCTCGTTGCATGCGTCTGTTCACCGGCCTACCAAAGTCCTTCTGGGCCGAAGCTATTAGCACGGCGTGTTATCTAGTGAATCGATCCCCATCGATGTCACTGAATCTGAAATCGCCACAGGAGGTTTGGTTAGGCGGGCTGGTCGATTATTCTGATATCCTCATATTTGGCTGTCCTGTATACACCCTAGTGCAAGACTCTGAAAGAACCAACTGGATGCTAAGTCCAAGAAGTGTATCTATCTGGGCAGAAAGGCTGGTACGAAGGGATTCAAGTTGTGGAACCCGGACACGAAGAAGGTGGAGATCAGGCGCGACGTTATTTTCGATGAGGCGTCGATGCTGAAAAAAGTCTCAGTCTCAGTCCAAAGAAATTATGAAGACTCCAGTCACACCCCTGGAGGTGGAGCTGGAAAGGAGTGACCAAGCTGACGACTATAGTGATTTCCCCGACCCGGAGGATGCTGATGCTGTGCAACCTTCTGAAGTGGAGTCGTACTCCATTGCTATAAAAAGGGCAAGGAGAGAGGTCAGACTGCCTCTCAGGATACAGGACACTATAGCATATGCTTTTCAAGTGATCTCCTCCGACCCTCGGTCTTATCAAGAAGCTATGAAGAGTAGTGACCGCTCTCAGTAGAAAGCTGCGATGCTGGAGGAGATGGACTCACTTCGAAAGAACCAGACTTGGGATCTGGTTAGCCTACCGAAAGGGGCTAAGGAAATCAGCTCCAAGTGGGTATTTAGGAAGGAGTCCACTTCCGGGAAGGACCAATGGAGATACAAGGCGAGATTCGTGGCTAAGGGATTCGCACAGAAGAAAGGAGTTCATTTCGACGAAATATTCTCACCCGTTGCAAATCACTGTTCCATACGGGTGTTACTTGCTATAGTAGCGTTGTGGGACTTGTAGCTGGAGCAAATGGATGTGAAGACAGCGTTTCTTAATGGCAACTTAGAAGAGGAGATCTATATTCTGTAGCCTGAGGGTTCATCGAACCAGGCAACGAGAAAAAGATGTGCAAATTAAAGAGATCCCTCTACGGTCTAAAACAGACTCCGAGAATGTGGAACAAGAGGTTCGACATGTTCATGGTCTCCCAGGGTTTCAGCAGAAGCCAGTATGACAGCTACGTTTACCATAAGTTCCTAGAGAATAGCGACATTCTGATTCTGATGTTATATGTCGACGACATGCTGATCGCTTGCAAATCAGCTCGGGAGATTCAATCACTGAAGCAGAAGCTGCATGCTGAGTTCGAAATGAAGGATCTGGGTCACGCACAGAAAATTCTTGGAATGGAAATCAAGCGGGTCAGAAAGCGAGGCATGCTTTGGCTTTCTCAAACAGGTTATATTCAGAAGGTGCTGAAGAAGTTCAGTATGATGTAGTCTAAACATGTTACCACTCCTTTCGAGCAACAGTTTAGACTGTCGTCACAGTAGTGTCCAGACACCGAGGAGGAACGCCAAAAGATGCTCAAGGTGTCGTACGCTAGTGCGGTAGGATGTTTGATGTACGCTATGATCTGTAAAATACCAGATATAGCTCAGGCTGTGAGCGTTGTCAGCAGGTATATGAGGAATCCGGGGCGACAACATTGGGAAGCCGTCAGGTGGATTCTAAAGTACTTGAGAGGAACCCCAAATATCGGATTAGTGTTTCAGAAGAGCCAGGACGTCCGTACGCTAGAGGGCTACGTTGACTCCGACTACGTCGGCGACCTCGATAGAAGAAGATCTACTTCTGGGTACATCTTCCTTCTAGGTGGAGGTCTCATCAGTTGGAAAGCCACTATCCAGGACATCGTGGCTCTATCTACGACGGAGGCAGAATATATTGCTGCAGTAGAGGATGCAAAGGAAGCCATCTGGCTCAAAGGTCTCGCCAAAGAACTTAGGATTTCTCAGGAGGCGGTGAAGCTGCACTATGATAGTCAGAGTGCGATTAGTCTGGCCAAAGACCTGGCCTATCACGCCAGGACAAAACACATTGATGTGCGCTACCACAAATTGAGAGAGTGCGTCGCTAGCAGAGACATTCAGCTGCTGAAGGTGCCCACAGAAGACAATGTTGCAGACATGCTGACCAAACCAGTGACATGAGTCAAGTTTAAGCACTGCCTTGACTTAGCTCATATTGGTGCATGCTGATTGGAGCGACCCCAGGGAGAGGGGGTAGGTTTACCGGAAGGAGGAGATCCAAGTTTCAGGTGGAGTCGGTCGCGTGAGTCGTCAAGGTGGAGATTGTTAGATTATGACACCTCATCGCACCCAGATCGTTAGGATCGCGCCATGTCACCAATCCGTGGGAATCTCATTTTCCTAATCAAGGCTAAACCATATTTAGGAAGATCATTAAGGGGAGATTATTCTACAGGCTGTCTTCCCCCCTTTGTGCTCGCCAAACATGGCAAGGCCGGCCCTCTCCAAAGCTATAAAATGGAGGAGGAGGGTTGTGATCTTCATCATCCCAAAATCTACAGCAATCCGGAGAGAGGAGTTCTTTGCCACCCACCGTTATCATCCCGGCGGCATCAGGCGGCGACGGCAGCAGCAGGCGCGCAAGGGAGCGACTCCAGGCGGAGCTAACGGAGCGGCATCCAGTCGGATCCAGTCAGATCGACTTCCGGCCGGTCTCCCACTGCGGTTCCAGGCAGCGGTGGTGATCCCAGGCGGTGCAGTGACATCAGGCGGCCGATCGGTTTCAGGCGCGCAGACCAGGTGGCGATTCCGCGAAGAAGGAGAACAGAATCCATGTCGCCCGGCGACATCACTATCGCTCTGCGATAGTCCGGTTTCAACTTTTCGGTTTTTTCTTCATTGCTCGACTTTTTTGGTCTCTGTTGTAATCTGTATCTCCATATCTTATAGTTGTTCTTCTCCGGCGCGCTCTCCCCGTGGATGTAGGAGCTTCTCTCCGAACCACGTAAATTTTGTTTGTCGTCTGTGTGCTTGAAATCTCGTTTCTAATTTTAATTTTGCGCGATTGTTTTTGCTTGATTTAATTTCGTTGCGCTACCGCGGTACTCGGTCCGATTGCATAACAGGTTGAAGCTAGACGATGGTTGCTACTGCAGGGCGATAGTGGCGACCACAGGTAGTAGTGATTTTGAATTATATATATGTGCTCCTTCCTTTTCTATAATGTAGAGTTTTCATACAAAAATTTGCGCTAACATCGGGTGATGACCACTACCGTCGGGCAATAGTTTCCCTTGAAATGAATTGTAAAAACATCGAGTTTTTATCACCAGCGCTATTGACTATGACGGATGGTAGTGTGATATCTTCTAAGTCTTCCAGGTTGCGTATGTAACGAACCAAAATTTCAGTACGACTCATAATATGTTTAGAATTGATATAATTTGGTGTGCTATGGTATAATTGTGACGTTCGACATTTCTCTTAAGTGATTTATACAATGTTAAATTAGCCAACATCACTAATCTATTCCCCTATGATGAAAAAATACAATCAATAACGACTTTTCGTTAGGTTTCGGGTTTGCGAAGCAGCATAGCTGGGTTGAACAAATGTTTACTGATATTATATTGTTGGGTTTAATTGTATGTTTTGATACATTTAGGCCGGCTATGTTCTGTTAGGCTAAATTGTGAGGAGATGAGTTTGGTTTTAAGAGTTAAGCAATCTGTTATTTGAGGAGGTAGAGTGCTCAATGGTGGGGATATTTATTTTTCCTGCGCTTTGATGCTTTACTATTTCTTCATTTCTTGTTCCCATCGCCTAGAACTTTGACAGGGAATAGGAAGCTAGGTCTAGTTGGCACATCGATTCTTCTCTGTTTGTTGATCTGTGTACAACTCACTGAAAGATTGTAGCCAGGGCTGGTGTGTGTGGCTTGTGTGGTGTTGCTGTTGTTTTGGTGGAGATTGAATTTTTGGATCAGTAGATCTCAACGTCAAACTTTTCACTGTGAGCTTCAATCTTTCCTTTTTCTATCCTCATCATCTTCTTTAAGGGCTATAAATATTGGTTTGATTCAGGTTTCATTTTTTCCACTGTTAGGGTTTTCAGATTTTTTTTGGGACTTGCATGCTGCTAGGTTTAATGGGTTTTATTTTCTTTGGTGAGATATTAATGCATTTTTGTTGGCCTGTTGATTTGGTTTACATGCCTAATTGTGAAGAAATCTTGTGTGTTGGCTGACTATTATTGCTCCTCCTTCAAAATTTGGGGGTTGTTGCATAGATGCTTACCTAGGGTTTTTTTAGTTTTGTTGGCAGTTCAGGTATGTTCGGATATATGGTTTACTACTAAGGTTGTGTGTCTATGTTGGCCGACAGTTTTTGTAATTCATTTAACCATGGATTTTATTTGGTTATAGTGGTTTTTGGGAATTTATATGGTGCTCTCTGACTCTTTACTGCATGCTGATTTGGGTTTAGAGAAAAAGGGGTTGGGCCATAATCTATGTTCCTGTGTGGTGCTTTGGCCAGCAATGTATTGTTATGGGTTTTCCGCTTGGCCAGCAGTTCTCCTATATGTTATTATTCTTGTTTACAAATATTGGGGCTTTGTTTTGTTGTTCTGGCTGGCTACTGCTATATAAAATATTAGTTATTTATTTGAGTTTTTCTTAGTTGGCTGGTAAGAGCGGAGAGTTGGAATTGAGTCATGTAATTAATGTGCACTTGTGTTTCTTTTATGGTTATGTAAAAATAGAGGGATGGTTGAGTAGCTTCCAAATGATGTTAACATAATAGCCAACACCGTAACTATAAAGAGAGCAACCCCGATAGAAAAGTGCCTATTGAAACAATTGATAACCTCAATATCGCGAAGGATAGCATCCCCAAATATACGCGACAATGATATGAGTTGTGATAAAAGAAAATAACGACTGATGATGAGAACTGCCTGTTTAAATTATGCTTTATTTCTTTATGTTCACCGTTACTTTAAATATTGTCTGTGAAAGCATGGATTCATTTTACATCACTAATAATTACCATCGCTATTATGTATGGTCTTGTTCGAAGTCAAACAGGCGATTAATATTCTGAGGGGATTAATAAATATACTAACCTTATGCATATTAAAAAACTGCATATAACGAACAAAAATGAAAATACGTTGATGCATGGTAATATTAAGGGTATGACTGAAATGAAATGTAATGAATGATAATGATGATTTATCAAATCAGTCGGTCGAAAGGCATAGACGTGTGTTGAACGTTTGATTTGGACACTGTAGACCTTGAAGGGTTATACTGAAATGCTGATATTGATACTGATACCGTTACAGTTACCTTTAACATTACCTAACGTAAAAGATAAAATTTTAACATAAGAACTTATACAGTTATATAGTTACACTAATTTATAGCATACACAGATACATGTCTTACAAATATAGGAACTATTATTGTGATACTGTTACATTGATGCATAACTTAAATTCTACCGGTAATTGATACATTATTACAAATGTACCCATACTATTATTCTTTTCTCTACTAAGATGATACGATAAATGTGTTATGCTTATATAGATACACTGTTTCACAGTTTGCTCACTTGTACATTTATACGGATACACTATTGCAAAGTGTTCTTACTTACACTAGCATTATGATAAATACTATTTCTTATACTGTTTTATTTCTACTAACATGTGTTTAGTGTGCTTGAAGCATCCCGTGTGGCCGTCAAGTTTGGAACCTATTGTTGAGTTTAGTTTATCAGTTATCTAAAACTCATGCTTATGTTTTTCTAGAAAAAAACTTATTTTTAGTCATTATTAACTTTGCTTTAGGTAACCTATTTTTTTTTAACATCTATATACAATATAGGAGGAGATTATTGGGGTATATTGAATAAATGTGACATGTGCTTAACGGGTTCATGTGGTTATACTGTTACTTCATAGTTTCATTACCGATACAGAAAAGGGTTAGTATAGACATATGCTTATTGATTTGCTTAACCTTAAAATTTATATGTACAACAATTAAAGATGTTTATTCTCACTTAGTCATTTTTTATGACTAAGCACATCATCAAATTTTGTTAGGTAACTTGCGTGACTTTGGATACATGAAGAAATATGAATTGATGGTGGTAAGATAAAAAAGACTCGAGGAATAATTCAAGGTATGAGTTACATTTTATTATGTGTATTATTTTATACTCACTAGTCTTACTTCATCCTGGGACGAATGTCTTGAAAGTAGCTTAGATACAGATTTCTTGTGGGGTCAAAACCGGCCTCACAGCATATACTCCTTCTTGAACTGCTCTAGTTGCTCATAATTAAGTGTTTACTATCGCTGGCAATAGTGGACTGTGATGCTCCAATTCAGATCCCACAAGAATCATGTATCTAAGATTCTTTCAAGCTATTCGCCCCAGAATGAAGTAAGGAGAGTGAGTAAAAAATAAAACACATACTAACAACTTAACTCATACATTGGGTCATTCAGTTGTGAGGCTTTATCGTTCTTCCTCGGTCAACTTAATATTTCTTTGATCACTTAGGATCGCCTTAGCTACCTACACAATGACGTCGGACTTGGTCATAAAAATATGACTAAGGAACGTAACTCTAACTGATGTACATGGAGCCAAAATTGGTATCAATATGCATAAGTTTTCTTTTTTTCAATTCAGTATAAAATGCAATATCAAAGTAGGACAAATGCAATGTCAGTGACATTTCTTTATTTTCAGATTATTGTATTCAATTCTTTAAGTTATTTAGTGTATTCTTTCTTCTGTTTGTGTCTCATTTTCAACCAAATTTTTATTCACATCTCATTCAATAATTCCATCTTCCTCTCATTCAAAATATCATTCAATCGTTCATTTAATTACATAGCTTTGAAAATGTCAAGACATACATCAAATGTGTGCCCCACCCCTCCGGGATAATCAAACGTAGGCAAACTCCTACGTTGGTAATTCATCAGTAGGTACCTCCCTACATCATAGAATTCAATCCTTAACAATTTTCATATGCAGACTCTTAAGCATCTTTTATCTTTTCTTATTACGTTACTGTGTATAATATTTTGGTCAATCACGCATTCTTATTCAGTTTCATATCAGCATTTTTATGAAATTCTCACATCATCATGTTCTTAAATTTTTATCTTCCAAATATGAATTATTTTATCATTTTCAACATCGTTTAGCAATTTTCTCTTTTTTCATTCATATTCATTCAAATTCAGTCAATGCACAAGCATTAATTCATTTATGTATGAAAAACTATACACTTTATATTCTAAAAATATATTAAAGCTAACATATTTAATGTGATAAGTACTCACATTTTTTCTCTTCTTTTATCGTTCTTAGAATTCCTCGTCATATTTTGTATTTGTTGTCATCTGTCTTGTTATCTGTTTATTAACAAATTTAGGCAATAAAATTTAGTAACAAATATTAAATAAATGCAATTAAGATTGAAATTCCATAAAATACGGACTTCCCAAATAACTCCTCCCCAAATCCACCTAACAGAATCAAAGAAGTTCCACATTCTAATAAAATGTGTTAAAAGCACGACTCACACAAAACATTGAAATCCTTCACATCAAACGGTAAAGAAAATAACTAAAATCCCTTCCAAATAAACCACCCTAACAATTGTAAATGCCCAGTGTCACAAAAAGGCCCAAATCTGCATCATGGCCCGCAAAGTTAAATGAAACATTAAATAAAATATAGAATATTCCCTATTGTTCTGTATCTTTCTATTTCCAGAAATTTCTTGTATCAGCATATATAAATACCAGTGTATCTCTGTACTAAATGCAGTATTGAATGAAATCGTAAAAACTCTTCTTAAAACCAAGTGTATCTCCTCTTATTCTCTCGTGGAGCCACCTGCATTCAAAGCTAATTAGTAAGAAGATCCAACCAGCACTAGCATTCATCATCTTTGAGTACACTCGATGATTGTTTAGCTTCACCAACAGTGATATCAGAGGCAGTTATAAACAACATCATTGAGTTGTATTTCATTCTCCATGGCATCATCAACTACCAAGATTCCCATATTTACTCATCCATCCATCTCGTTGTTCACTGGAGAACTCTATGAACAATGAGTGACCAAATGGAGACATTACTTGTCTCACAAGATCTATGGGATATTGTGGAAGGTCTTAAATCATCCGGGAAAACAGCAGACGAGAAGACCCAAGTTCAAGAAGAAGATAAAATGAAGGACGCACTTGCATTACATCTGATACAGCATGATGTTTCCACAACTATATACCCAAGGATCATGGAATCAAAATCAGCCCAAGAAGCTTGGAGTCGACTCAAAATGAGTATAAATTAAAGGAAATAAGAAGGTAATCAAAATCAAACTTCAATCTTTGCATAGGCAATTTGATGAAATTAAAATGAAGGAAGGAGAAAACTCTCAAGAATATTTTGCCAAGTTAACCTCCTTGGCAAACCAAATAAGAGCACTCAGAGGAAATCTTGAAGAGTCTCAGATCGTAGAAAAAGTGCTAAGATCCCTTCCAAAATCCTACAATCATGTGGTTTTGTAATTATGGAGGCACGTGATAGAGAAGCAATGACTGTGACATAACTGTTAGGTTCACTTCGTCACATGAAGACCTTCTCCTCAAGGATAATACACCCGTAGAAAAGGTGTTCCAGACCAAAATGAATCTCAAAAACAAATAGGAAAAAAGCCTTTCCCAACAACATCTAAAAAAAAAAAATTTCAAATCAAGAACGGATGGAAGACAGAGGACAACACAAGTAGAAGGAACATACCACTGGTTCAAATCCATCTTGCATTATTTGCAAAAAGCAGAATCATCTCACCAAAGACTGCTTCTTTCGGTGCAAAACATGCAAAATTCAGAACCACTATGAGAAGAATTGCTGGTTCAAGCAAAAACAAGAGGCCAAGTTCACAGAAACTGAAAATGATCAATTTCTGTTCACATGCAAAAGCTCAAAAGATAAAGACCTCCCTTATCTTTGGTTCGTGGACAGCAGCTGCTCTAGCCACATGGTGAATAGGAGAGAATACTTTATTGACCTCGATGAGCACTACAACTCAGAAGTCATGCTGGAAGACGGAAATAAGGTAAAGATAGAAGGTAAAGGTACTGCTTCAGTCATTACCTCTGAAGGAGCCCAAAAACTGATTAAAGATGTGCAGTTTGTCCCTACCCTCACCCAAAACTTATTGAGTGTGGGACAACTGCTTAGAAAGGGACACATAGTGGTATTCAATGACAACTCATGCGTAATATACCACCCCATATCTAAGGTTCCAATTGGGACAGCATACCTCAATCACAACAATATCTTTACTCTTGAATTAGTGTCACAGAAGTCACTATCACTATCCTGTACTCAAGACAACAAGACACTTCAACTATGGCACAAAAGACTGGGGCACATAAATGTCCCAGCTCTCATTCGCCTACAATAATTGGTTGAAGGAATACCCAGTTTATCAAAGAAGGAATTGAAATGTGATATTTGTGCTTGCAGCAAGTCTCACTATTTGCCATTTCCCCAAACAGCACACAGGAGGTCTTCTCAGCCACTGTAACTTCTCCACATTGATCTTTGGGGACCATCCAGTACGTCGTCACTGGGTGGCAAACTGTATTATATGCTCATTGTGGATGACTATAGTTGTTTCATGTGGATTAATCATCTGGAACAAAAGTCTGAAAGCTTAAAATACTTCATCTCCTTCAAAAACCAAATTGAGAATCAGCTCGACAAACGCATAAAGATACTAAGAAGCGATAGAGGAGGAGAATTTTTGTCTAAAGAATTTAATAGTTTCTGCCAAGATACAGGAATCCACCAGGAGCTTACAGCACCAGCCACTCCTCAACAAAATGGGGTTGTCGAGAGGAGGAATCGAACCGTGGTGGAGATGATGAGAGCAATGTTGACCCAACAATCACTTCCAAATCATTCTGGGGAGAAGCCACGACAACAACAGTGTATGTACTCAATCGAACGCCCACTAAAGCCCTTATTAATCTAACACCATATGAAGCTTTCAATAATCAAAAGCCGACAATGACAAGTTAGAAGAAACCAGCCAAAAATGCATCTTTCTAGGCTATAATTATCAAACCAAGGGCTATCGACTGCTTGAGCCAAGATGCAATAAGCTTATCATCTCACGGGACGTTATTTTCCATGAGGAAGAAGCATGGAATTGGGCCTCAGATCCTGATTCTCCTCAATCTTCAGAGTTGTTGGTTGAGCTGGAATACCACCAAGCACCGTCCAAGCAACACGAAGGTAAGAGAGCCTGAAGACTATGACTCAGAAGACGAATCATCATCAACACACAAGGTTTGTTCTCTACAAGAAATATACCAAAATGATGAATTTGCTCTTTTAACAACAAGCACTCTTGCAACTTTTGAGGAAGCCATAAAGAAAGAAGAATGGAAGAATGCAATGCAAGAAGAAATTGCAGCTATAACAAAAACAAAACTTGGGTCTTGGTCCCAGACAAAAGAATAAAGACATAATAGTCTCAAATGGATTTATAAGCTGAAGCAAGATGAAGCCGTAAAGTTCTAAAACACAAAACACGGCTTGTTGCTAAGGGGTACACACAAAGACCCGGTGAAGACTATGATGAACGTTTGCACCGGTCACGAGATTAACAACAATCTGACTAATATTGGTCATAGCAGATAAAAATAGATATCATGTATACCAACTTGATGTAAAATCAGCTTTTCGCAACAGAGAACTTGCAGAAGAAGTATATGTCTCTCAACCGCAAGGATTTGAAGTCAGAGGAAAAGAAGGGAAGTGTATAGACTACTCAAAGCCCTTTATGGGTTAAAGTAGGCTCCAAGGGCGTGCACCTCAACATAGATGCATTCTTCTGGAAGAAGGTTTTGCTAGAAGCCCTATTGAGCCAACACTCTACATTAAAGAAGAAGAAGAAGAAGAAGAAGGTAAGATCATTATAAGTTTGTATGTAGATGATTTGATCCTTACGGGATCAAATAAAATCCAAATAGAGAAGTTCAAAGATAAGTTGAAGATGAGGTACCAAATGACAGATCTTGGGTCCCTGAAGTTCTTTCTGGGACTCCAGATCAAACAGTTCGAAGGCAGCATCTTCATATCCAGGAGCATTACACAAAAATGCTGCTAAAAAAATTCACATGGAGAATTGCAATCCTGCAATAACTCACATGTCAACTACTGAGAAATTAACTCCAAAAACAGAACAGGAAGAAGGTGCAAATCAAGAAAATATAGAAGTCTAGTTGGAAGTCTCATCTATCTCACAAATTCGCGGCCAGGCATCGAAAACTCAGTAAACATTGTGGCAAGGTACATCAGCAATCCCTCGAAGGATCACTTCGCTGCAGCAAAATGAATCATTTGATACCTGCAAGGGACAAAAGAATATGGAATTCTTTATCAGAACAGCCACGATAATTCTCTTCATGGTTTCACCGACTCAGATTTGGCAGGAGACACAGAAGATCGGAAAAGCACAGGAGGATTCATCTACTTCATAGGGGGTGGACCCATATCATGGAGCTCACGGAAGCAACGGTCTGTTGCCCTCTCAACCGCAAAAGCCGAGTATATGGCCTTAAACAACGCCGCATGTGAAGCTCTTTGGTTGCATCGGTTAAAAAGGGAAATCGAAGGAGAAAGAGGGGGAGAAAAGGAAGGAGCAATAATCCATTGCGACAACAGCTCTGCAATCGCACTCTCCCAAAATCTGGTGTATCACAGTAGAACCAAACATATCGACATAAAGTATCACTATATCAGAGAGCTCGTGGAGAAGAAGATGATAGAAGTATAGTTCTGCCTGACCAAGCAACAGCTCGCCGACCTAATGACCAAGCCCCTTCCTCGGGAACGCTTTGTTGAACTGAGAAAGAAAATTGGCGTTATTAATGGTGCAGATTTAGAGGGCGTGTAAAATCTCAGTATCACAAAAAGGCCCAAATCTGCATTATGGCCCGCCAAGTTAAATGAAACATTAAATAAAATCTTGAATATTACCTATTGTTCTGTATCTTTCTATTTCCAGAAGTTTCTTGTATCAGCATATATAAATACCAGGGTATCCCTGTACTAAAATGCAGTAGTGAATGAAATCGTAAAAAAGCTTCTTAAAACCAAGTGTATTCTCCCGTATAGCCACCTGCATTCAAAGCTAATTAGTAAGAAGATCCAACCAGCACTAGCATTCATCATCTTTGAGTACACTCGATGATTGTTTAGCTTCACCAACAACAATCAGCCACATAACATAACACCCCAACCTTAATTGATAGTTGGCTTAACATTTCAAAATTACCAAACAATGTTAGTTAACTTCCAAAAAGTCTAACGCGACCAACACAACATTTTAACGCCATAAATCTCCTCTTTATTGCTAATATTACTTTAAATTCCCACATAATGTTCGGTTAGCAAACAATATAAACCCACAAATTTCCTCCCATCAAAAGAAACTACCCAAAAGCTTCTCCTGTCAAAATCAGTCAACAAGACAAAGAAATCACCATAATAATATTACTGAACTCATAGCTAACTTCCCATATGAAGATCATAATAGCATCAAAGCCTAACCTTCTCTAAATCAAAACCATGCATCTAACTCAAGGAATATTATTAAGAAATATGAATAAAGAAATTGATAAATGGATCTCATCAGAAGAGGGCTTACAGTGAAAATAAAAAGAAAAGGGAAGCAATCGTTCGATCTGCTTCTATCGGGAGAGCAAAAGTAGTGGCAAACTTCTTCACAGCTTCCTGTGGCTAAATCGAGAAGAAAGAAGGAGAAGAAATGGCTGCTGTTGTCGACGCCTGGAAGGGAAAACCATTGAGCCCTAGTGGAAATAGAGAGGAAGAGGTGTTGTCGTCGTCGTCTGGAAGGAGAAGGCGTCGAACAACCCTTGCGAGAAATCAACGGCAAACGCAAGCAGTGCCAGCAGAAAATTAACTGCTAGCCTTATCAGGCACGATTAATTTTTAGGTCAGGACTTCTCACCTAAAGAAAGGTTAGGTCAGGACTCCTCACCTAAAGAAAGGTCAGGACAACCAACGAGGAGCCAAAATTATATAGGTCCCGCGCTAAAGTGTATGACACAAGTCAAAATTGCATGGGCCCCACCTCCTTTGCAGGCTCCTCATTGGTACAGGACCATGAGCATCGTCAGGAATTCTGACCTAAGTATTTCTCTATCAGGCACACAGAAGAAGCAGTGGAGCACGAAGCAGCGTCGTGTAATAGAATGAGGGGGAGCAGTTGGCTTTTATTGTAAGGAAAGAGCGGTGCAGCTCTAGGAGAAGGTCAACGAGTTTAGGGAAGTCGACAGGTACGGTTTCGAGAGTAAAGAGGGCTCGATTTCTTTTGATTCCTATTGCAGAGGTCCAGGTCCCACCGCCAAACCTAATTTGGTTTAATTTGGGCTCAAATACTTCTTGATCTCTCTTAATATCTCTTATTTCTCTAATGGCAAATCAAGTTTCTTCAAATTCCACATTTAAATTTATTATTGGCACACTAATTTTTAAATGCCCTTGGATATTTTCATCACGTCCAATCAATTTGCAAAACTATTTGTTATATTGGCATCAGTTCGCGGGACACAATTACGTGACATAAATAAAGATGGGTCGTTACAAACTCTTTCTTTCTTATAGAGATTTTCATCATCGAAAATATGACACTATCTCAATTCACAATGATTTACTGCTTTTGTCCTTTACTTGATATTTCATTGAATTATTTTTGCTAACTCATCCATCATCCTCTTTCTTTCTTATGTTCAACCTATTCAGATCATTATATCTTATTACAGCTTCTTACATCATTTATATACTACCAATGTTGGAACTAGCCTTTAATTACAAGCCTTTATTCTTTATCTTTATTCAGCTACCATTATTTTCTTAACATCTCCTTCATAACTACCTACTATATAAAGAATTTGGCTAAAATCCAAAATAAAGTAAAAATGAAATTATCATTCTTATTATGTTATAATTTCAATTTCTTAATCGTGCATTTCTTTTCCCTTCCATTATTACCTTTGTTATCAAATTCAGTTTTCATTGTTTGTTCTGTTTATTTTCATCTTATCAATCAATTCTAGTCTTTATTTGTGTGAACCGATCTCAAGTTTATATCCATCAATTTGCATGATACGGACAAATAATTCTGTTTATGTTTATGTTCTTTCTGTCAGAAATTTGGACTTCTGTTTATTATCGCATTTTGTTGACAACTCACGTCTTACGTTTATTGGGCTCCGCCCACAATCCACCCTCCAGTCAATTGCAAGTCTACCGCTCTAGACTCCCCCCACGCAACAGGAGACTAGTCGCAGACACCAAGACGCGCAGAACGCACCGCTCAAGCCTCCTAACAACAACCAAAGATTCCAGAGCGCACAGAATACAGCACTCCCTTCTGCGCAAAACAAAATACTTAGCTCCGCAAGCGGTGGTTTGTCATCCTCGGATCCCTTCTCTCTCTTCTCCATCAATTGTAACGAGAGGTGGTCTGTCGCCCTCGAGTTCTTTGCAAAGCATTGTAACCACACAAAGAATATAGTAAAAGTTTGGTCGGCACAGACCCGGCCACATGGTTTTTCATCTCTTTCCGGAGTTTTTTAAAAAAAATTGTCTTGTCAACTACCTCATCTGTCTCATTTTACATTGATTATTTGCGTGTTCGACCGCTCCAGAGCTATAACAGTTCAATTAAATCTGATCTACCGAAGCCTCGAGTTGGCCACAATAAAAAGTGATCAAGATAGAAGTATATGTTATTTCCGTATGACTGAAAGATTCAATAATCTATAAACTTCTTGTAAATGCATGATTGCTCCCATAAATTGTGATCTCTCTCTAAGTGTGATATTTCTAAATATTTTTTTCTCTACCCGTTTGTCAATAAAAAAAGCAACTATCACAATTATAGAGAAAATAATCATAATAGAGCATATACAAATATACAATGATATAAACAATAGTGGTGAAAACCTAACTGAAAAAATAATTGTGATAGGCATTAGGACCCAAATATCTCATGTAAAACAAGTGAATTAATTATAAAGTAAAGTTATAAATATAAAAATTATAGCATTAGGTTTCTTGATTTAAAATGAACAATATAGGGTCAGTTTGTTTCAGCGGTGGCTGTGACAAAAGAAGCTGTGGAAATGAAACTGTTGGAATGAAGCTGTTCAGAATGACAAAACAGTTTGGTAAAACAGCGGTGGCGGAGCTGTTCAGAATGGAGAAACAGTTTGGTAAAACAGCGGTGACTTTTCTGTTACATTTAATTATAAAAAAATTGCAATTATACTAATTAAAATTGATTATAGTTAATATTTATTATAAATTTAATTTATTATTAGAAATAATCATATATAATATTAATACTAATTAGATATTGTGATCATAATATTATAATAATAATAATAATATAATAAGGGGAGGAGGAGGGGGGAGATTCTCCGACGCGTTCATGGCAGAAATCTTCACGGGAGGTTGGTGGAGGGAGGAGCGTCAGCGGCGTGGGTCTTGCTCACCGTGAATCGCCGGCGTTGAATCGCACGGCGAGGGGGGTACACCTTATCTCCGGTTTCCATAGCAAATTCGTCGGCTGTCCATGGCAAAGAGAGATCAACTCATCCATGGCAAAATCGCCGGCGAGATAATAGTAATAATAAATTACTATTCATCATCTTTCATATCGGACTAACCATACCTTCCATAACAACGTCATCGGAGCTTTGAAAAGGAGCTCTCAGCAGCTTTGGGAAAGCAGCGTTCCGGCGGGAGATTTTCTTCTCCATTCCCAACGTACCGGCAAAACAAACTGGACAAAAAAAATCGTGTTGCAGTCGGGCGGCAATGGAGCTTGGACACTAAAACAAACTGACCCATAATATATGCAAAGAAACACGATATTAAAGTTATAAATATAATAATTATAGCATTTGGTTTCTCCCGTCACCGCTGGAAGGAGCAGAACACCGATCGGTCGCCGGCTGGAAGGTGTTAGGAGTTCCCTCCTCTTCCTCTCCTGTCTCTCTCTCTCTCACTCTCTCTCGAGCTGTCATCGCTGGAAGGACCCGAGCCTTTCATTTTCAGAAGGTATGATTATTTTCGTAATTTGAACAATATGGGTAAAATTAAATACTCCCCTGAAATCCGTAATTTGAAGTATCTTTCCAAATCTTCCCTTTCAAATATAGAAGGCAAGATGAGATCAAAGATCCTGCTGCTAAGTCCAAAGAAAGTGTACCTGCAGTGGTGAGCTCCAAAAAAAAAACTCTAAAGGTAAACTGAAACAAACGAACAAATGAGCAAATAATAAAAAAACATCACACAAATCTGGGTTGTCTCCTAGTAGCATTATTTTTATAAAACATGGGTACTAAATAAGTAAATAACTAAAACTCATAATTACTACTTTATCACGACAGCAAGATTAGTTATAGGCTGCTTTAAAATAATAACTAGAGATAAAAGTGAAAGGTCCGAATTCAACAATATGGGTAGAAAGGAGGGTCAATCATCCATCCTCAAATCTCTTTCTTTTTTGACTTCTTCTTCTCTTCCAACATTATATTAGCATAAGAATATCCATTGCCTCCCTACAGCTAATCCTTCAAGGAAAGCACGAGTGGTGACAATTTGGTAGAATAAAGAACAAATTTTGTCACTATAGTGTACTTCCCCTGTAAGAATTGACTTTCAACGTTACTCAAATATGGATCAATAAATTCAAATTCCAGCAAAGATGCATTAATATTATCATGAAAAGGAAATAGATGTGGATCAGTAGTAACATTATCATATTCAACTTCCAAAATATTTGACACTACTGAATATCCATGCACAAGGTCAAAAAAAGAAGGGTGGTCAGGAAACAAAATAGAAGAAAGACAAATAATTTATAGTCATGGGAGTGATCCCGGTTTCACTCCTAGCGGGTTCCAAAGATTGATCGTTGTCGGTATCATAAGTATCATAGCAAGAGGGACCCGAGAACTCGAGGGCCTCGGTGGAGAGTTGGACCTCCTTGTCTAATGAAAAGTGAAAACCTCATCATTATAAAGGATATCATCTTCATCTAACCTCAGCATGTCCTTGTGCTCCAAAGAATCATTCCCCCCATTGGAGAGAATATCATCTTCGTCCCACTTTGGCACAGCCTTAGGTTCTGGATCATCGCTATGCATAATATCCTCGACATGATCAATAAAAATATGTGTGGAAATTTTGTGCAAAGAAGGTGGAGGAACCGTGGTGATAGTATTATCAGAGAATATGTGGGTTGGTTCTTCCATGGTTGAATCCAAAATAGGTGATGAATGCGTAGGGAAAGGTAGCTCTGTAACGTCGTTGCACAGATCATCAACGAACATGATGGTTATATCTCCAATACTCCCTCGTAAGCAAGGAGGTAATGCATATATATCATTAGAATCATAAAGAATGTCATAATAAGAAAAGGATGGGAGGATTTGAATTTAGGTTTGTTATTCTCCTCTCTTTGGCGCTGAAATGCAATGTACTCTTTCAAAGCGTGCTCGGTGCTACGACAAAATAAATAAACATTGTTTCACATTTCTTCTTTGCCTTTGATGGGTCCGGCTGAAATGCGGAAACGTTGCATGTTGTGGGGGAGCATAATTATAAAATGTAGGAGCACTGTATGAAGTATCATCAGATGTTGGTACTCCATAGGGAGAGTCGTATGGCCTATAACTATAGTCTTTTATATAACAATCATCACTATCATAATTGAATGTCCCATAATAATGACATCGAGAATATAAATATGAATACATGATTTTGCGAAGGATAATTTACCAAATGGATATTAATCTTTGCAGGAATCAACTACACACAAATAATTTAAATGGATAAATTTACATTGAATTTTTTTAAAAAAATAAATTAGGGAATAAATAAAATTAAAATTGCTAATTTAAAAAAATTCTAGAAAAAAAAACTTGAGTTCTAAATACTCAGTATTTACTAATATTGCAAGAAAATACACTAAATCAGTTGCACTTCTCCGGCAACGATGCCAAAAACTTGATATGCTCGAAATAGATTTACGTATTATACGCAAGTACACGTATCAGATCAAGTAATATATATAGTGAGTTAAGATCGTTCTCACGGAGAAGTGATTTATTTAGCGCACGTAAGTACTAGTTCTACTTTTTTTAAAATTCAAACAGATTAATTAGAGTGAACTTGTTAATGAAAAATTAAAAGAAAACAATAATAAAACTAACTACATTTACTTCGAATTATTTTTATTAAGTTAGAGAAATAGTCTTATACATTGATTTCTTTTGCTTATTATGATGAGTTTTTAAAATGAAACTTCATGAAATGCTTGATTACTATCCTGCAATGATTTGAAAATGGACGTCATCATCTCTCGATCTCAGAAATCTGTTTACTCTAATTCCCCTAGTTATCTCCGACTTAGGTAGAAAAATAATAACATGAAGCACACAAATCAATGTTGCTAACACAAGTTGAAATCTCTTTCTCTTTATGATATATTGATATTTATGTTACACTTACGTCACTTCTCTCTCGAATCTTTCAGCGCAGTATAAAGATGAAATTTGGCTAAAGATTTACGCGACTTCTCTCTCGAATCTCGCCGCGCAAAATAAAGGATTCAGCTTTAAAATAACATAACTCTTCTCTTGAATCTCGCCACACAATTTAAAAGAAGAACACTTAATTCAAAAATTCTACAAAATAAAATATAAAATCAACAAAGATAGTTATTCAAACAGTCACAAAAGAGAAATTAAAATCACATCATTACAATAAATCAAAGTACTCTCAACATACAAGACTTATGAATTTAGTTCATGATTGAGGGATGAAAGCACACAATAAGAAAGATCTTACTATACATGATTGTAGAAGTTTTAATGTTGCAAGAATTTGTGTTCTGATCTCGCTTCAAAGCCTTCTTTCTTCTTGTCAGCATCTCCAAACCCTAGCCTCTTTCTCCTTCTCCAATATGATGGCTCTCTAGAACTCCTCTCTCTAATGAATTTCCAATCCCCCTTTTAGGTATGAAATTCTCCTCTTAAAAACGTGCAGCCCTCTCCCAATAAATGTCTCCTTCTAATTTTGATTTTGGCGCAAATTTCGAATTTTGAATTTAAAATCCGTCCAGAAGTTGTTGCAATAACTAAAATAGGTTGTTGCAACAACCTGCGCAAGCAAAAAATGAGTCCAGCTTTACTACTCTGGATCGATTTCTTCGGAAATTATAGCAAGAAAATTAGACAAATTAAGCACAAATAAAATAAATATGAATTTACTTATATTTTTACTTATTTAATTCATTTTTTCTCAATATGATGAATATTAAATCAGAGTAAAGCACTAGATAACTTCTTTTGGGAAGTTAGCAACGCCACCTCATCCCACGGCTCGAAAGGACAACCGCCAGCACAGCCGGCATCCAGCTTGAAAGGGTTCAGGCTCAACCAGTCTACAGGCCATAGTTCGGATGAACTTCAGAAACAAATCCAAGTGGCTGATCCATGAAGATGTCCTTGTCAATCTCTCTGTAAAGAAAAGTGTTCTTCACATCAAGCTGACATATCCTCCATCCCTTGCAAGCAGCCAAGGCGATCACCACCCGAACCGAAGTCATCTTTGCAACTGGACTAAATGTCTCCTCATAGTCTTCTTCATGCTGTTGTGAGGATCCTCGAGCAACCAGGCGATCCTTGTATCTATCAATGCTCCCATCAACCTTCTTCTTCAACTTAAAAACCCACTTGCAAGTCACTGGAGTAATGCCATCAACCTTGGGCACAAGGTCTCAAGTTTCATTCTTCTTAAGAGCAGCAATCTCTTCCTTCATGGCATCATCCCACTCCTTGACTCCAATGGCCTCATTGAAGTTTGCAGGCTCTTGCTCATCCAGAGGACCTGCAAAGAAGCAGGAGACAAAACTCACTACATTCTCATCACAGTACCGAGCAGGTGGCTTGATAGTCCTCTTCGACCTTCGCAAGGTCTGCTCCTTGCTCACTATCTATGTTGCTCCTTTAGGCTCAACTCCAACTTCGGGCAAGCTTTGAGCAGTGCTCCCCTGCTTCCTGATCCAGAATCCTCAGCACCCGAACTTGAAGTAACAGGAGCTGCTGGTGAAACAGCAAGCTCCTCTTCCAGAACTTCTGCATCCACCTTCTGCTCTTCATCAGACTTGCTTTCTGGTAGATCAACCGACCCACCTCCATAAGACGTCAGTTCGTCAAAGAGTACGTCTCTTGACACAACATACTTCTTTGTCGCAGGATCCATGCATTTCCATCCCTTCTTCCGCTCATCATACCCAATAAAGACAAGCTTCATTGTCTTTGCATCAAGTTTGGTCCTTGAAGCATCCGGGACATGCACATAACAAGTTGATCCGAACATCCGAAGGTGTTCCACACTGGGCTTCTCCTTCAGCAACATCTCAAAAGGAGTCTTCATGTTGATCGGGTTGAGCGGCATCTGATTGATGACATAAGAAGCACAAGACATCCCCTCTACCCAGAAGGACCTAGGAATGTCTTTTGCATGAAGCCAACATTTGCAAGTCTCCGTTAGATGATGGATCTTCCGCTCCGCTACTCCGTTTTGTTGTGGAGTATGAGCACAAGTGAGCTCTCTTTGGATCTCGTACTTCCTGCAGAAGTTAGAAAACTTGGAGGAGACAAACTCACCACTGTTGTCTGTTTTAAGCTTCTTAATCCGCAAGCCAAGCCGGCCCTCCACCAACTCCTTGAACTCCACAAACAATCAGAAGGCTTCAGACTTCTCCTTCAAGAAATAAACTTAAGTGTATCTTGAGTAGTCATCAATCAGCACAAGCATGTATCTGCTTCCACCAAAGCTAGCAGTGGAGGTTGGTCCCATCAAGTCTCCATGGATGCACTCCAATGGTCTCTTGCTCCTCATTTGTGATTTATCAAACGGAAGGCGATGAGCCTTGCCGTACTGACATCCCGCGCAAACGTGACCGACGCCAAAGGAAGATAGCTTAGGCAAGCCTCTTACAAGGCTTCTGTTTGTCATAGCTTTCAACCTATCCATTCCTACATACCCCAGCCTCTCATTCCATATAGCAGCGCTATCGTTTGCTCTCATCTGATCAACATAAGAGTTAGTTGCAAGAACAAATAAGTTATTTACTCTCCTCCCAACATGAGCAACATCAGCCTTAACCGCTGATACGTTGCGAAGGAACTTCACTTCTGTTGGCCCAAACAGAACGTGATAACCCGCGTCAACCACATTGGTCACAGAGAAGAGGTTCTTCTTCATGCCCGGTACGTGATACACACTCCTTAACGTGAGTGGCCCCTTATCACTACCAAAAGACACAACCCCCTCTTTCTTGTTAGAAACGAACAAAAACAAACCGGAAGTGGTTTAACAGAAAACTTTATTCTCTGAAAAATAGGTATCTATTACAAAGGTATGGCCTCCCTTATATAGAATGGAGGAGAGATGAGAGAATACAAATAAGAGATGTGGGACTAAAAATTTACATGAGTAAGCAGACTAATACAAAACAATTCGCACAAGCCGCGCGGTTAGACAGAAGGGCTAACCGCTCGGCTACCACGAGAGAGAGAGAGATCACCCGGGGAGACCGCTAGACCGCTCGGTCTCCAAGTCTCCAGAGGCAAGCCGCTAGACCGCTTGGACACTAGACAGCAACAACACAGCAACCAAACCACTGAAGGGAAACCGCCAGACCGCGCGGTCTTCAAACCGCCAAGATAGACCGCCAGACCGCCCGGTCTCCAACTTCAACACTCCCCCTCAAGCTGGAGCATATATATCGATCATACCCAGCTTGTCACAAATATGAAGAAACGAGGCGGAGACTGGCTTGGTGAAGATGTCAGCCAGCTCTTTATCAGAAGTGACGAAGGGAGTGCAAATTTGTTCCTTCAAAATCTCCTCACGAATGAAATGACAGTCGACCTCAATGTGCTTGGTTCTTTCATGGAAGACCGGATTTTTGGAGATGTATATGGCAGTCTTGTTATCACAGAACATAGGTAGAAGATGGTTGTACACCTCTCCTAAATCCAGCAGGAGAGTCCGTAGCCACTTTAACTCACAAGTGGTCGATGTCATACTACGATACTCTGCTTCAGCACTAGACCTGGAAACAACCGCCTGCTTCTTGCTCTTCCAGCTCACCAGATTTCCCCCAACAAAGGTGCAAAAACCCGAGGTTGACTTGCGATCCCCTTTGTCATCAGCGTAACTCGCATCTGAGTATGCTTCAACCCTCAGATGACTATTCTTCTGAAAGAGTAATCCTTTCCCAGGCGCTGCTTTGACATACTCCAAGATCCTCAAGGCGGACTGTAGATGGCACTCCCTAGGTGCTTGCATGAATTGACTCACTTTGCCCACAACATAGGAAATGTCGGGCCTGGTCACGGCGAGATATATGAGCTTACCAACCAGATGCCGGTACCGCGTAATATCTGAAAGAGGAGGTGAATCATCTGTCCAGGTTTTGTCTTCTCCAGTTGCCATAGGGCATCGGGCAGGTTTAGCTCCACTCAATTCTGCCTCTTTTAAAAGATCAAGGGCATACTTACGTTGGGAGAGGACTAAGGAGTTAGGCTTCCGAGAGATTTCGATCCCCAGAAAGTACTTCGGAGAGCCCATATTTTTCGTGACCAGATGCTGACGAAGATGCCGCTTTGTCAAGGCTACCCCTTCCTGGTCATCACCAGTGAGAAGGATGTCATCGACGTACACAGCAAGAACCACCAGTCCCGAGGAGGTTTTGCGAATAAATAGCGAGTGATCGGCAGAGCTTCGCACAAAACCAACGGCTGCCACGATGCCACTGAACTTGTCGAACCAAGCTCGATGGCTCTGCTTGAGACCATAGATTGCCTTCTTTAGCCGGCAGACTCGTGTCTCCCCCTGAGTAACATACCCAGGAGGTTGCTCCATGTAGACAGCCTCCTGAAGATCGCCATAAAGGAAGGCATTCTTGACATCCAGCTGGGAAATCGGTCAATCTCTATTGACCGCCACAGAGAGAAGGACTCGGATAGTGCTGAGACGAGCCACGGGAGAGAAGGTGTCAAAGTAATCAACCTCATAGGTCTGAGTAAATCTCTTAGCAACAAGGCGAGCCTTATAACGATCCACAATGCCGTCTGGGCTCAATTTTACCACAAAGACCCAGCGACAGCCAACGACATCAGAACCGAGGGGAGAACGAATAAGAGTCCCGGTACCCCGCTCAGTTAGGGTCGCCATTTCCTCATCCATGGCGATCTTCCAATGAGGAATAACAAGGGCCTCCTGGTAGGAACGGGGTGTGGTAGTGGCAGAGATAGCCAGTGCAAAGGCCCTACGAGAAGGGGTGAGACGATCATATGAAACAACAACAGCATGGGGGTGGAGGGTACACGTCCGCACCCCTTTGCGAAGAGCTACAGGAAGATCCAGGTCAGCAGGTCCCTCGGCATCCGGAGCATCCGTGGCAGAGAGAGCTGTACCAGGAGGATAGAGCGGTGGCGGTGGAGATGAGGGAGACGGTGGCGGAGAAGAGGGAGAGATAGGTGGAGGGAGAGAAGTGGACGAAGATGGTGTAGGGGTGGAGATCGTAGTAGGAGATGAGGGAATGAAGGAAAGAGCAGGAGAATCAGAAGCTGGGGGAAGAGGAGAGGAGGCATTCGAGAAGTAGGAGGCATTCTCGAAGAAGGTGACGTCAGCAGAGACGAATTGCTTACGAAGAATAGGATCAAAGCAACAATATCCTTTCTGAGTGGTGGAGTACCCCAGAAAGACACATTTGGTGGAGCGAGGGGAGAGCTTATCACTAGTGGCGGAGGGGGCATGCACAAAGGCAGTGCACCCAAAGATGCGGAGAGGGAGAGGAAAAGGCTCTTTGTCCGGATACAGAATGGAGAATGGGGTACCGTGGAGAACCGTGGAGGGGATGCGATTGATGAGGTAGCAGGCAAGGAGAACAACATAGCCCCAATAGGAGCGAGGAACATGCATTTGGGTCATCAAGGTGCAATCGACATCGAGGAGATGACGGTTTTTGCGTTCCGCCACCCCATTTTGCTGGGAGGTATAAACACAGCTAGTATGATGAATAATGCCATGTTGCACACAGAAAGAGGTAAAAGCACGACTCAAATTTTCCGTAGCATTGTCTGAGCGAAAAGTTTTAATACAAACACCAAACTGAGTTTTGATTAAGTGATAAAACGAAACTCATACATCAAAAAGTTCAGAGCGATCTCATAAGAGATACACCCAAGTACATCTAGAAAAGTCATCAATAAAAGTAACAAAATAAGAACTACCACGACCAATGGTGAGGGTAGGAGCAGGACCCAGACATCGGAGTGGATTAGATCAAACGAATGGGTAGAGCCCCGACCTTGCTTTGGCGGGAAGGAGGAACGGTGATGCTTGCTAAGCTGACAAGCCTCGCAGTTGAGAAGAGAACTGGAAGGAGGGAGGTGGGGCAAAATTTGATGTAGAAGTCGTGGAGGAGGATGACCGAGGCGGAGATGCCACTGGAGAAGATCCGTACAAGAGGAGGAGAAGGCGGACAAAGCGGAAACGTTGTCAAGGAAGTAGAGGCCGCCGCTCTCAGTCCCAGAAGCAATCGTCCGTTGGGAGCTCGGATCCTGAAAAGAACAAGAAGTCAGAGTAAGTGTTACAGAGCACTGAAGCTGCTTGCATAAAGAAGTAACCGACAACAAATTGCATGGAAATTTGGGCACATAGAGAGTGTCCGCTAGGCGAAGAGACGGAGTAACATGGACCACTCCCGACCCATGAACCGGGGAGGGAGAACCGTCTGCAACAAGAACCAGGGGCACCCGATCATGCTGTTCGAGTAGAGTGAAGCAGTGAGGATTGTGATTAGTTGCTCCAGAGTCGATAAGCTATTTACCTTGAGTTACCACGTGGGCACTACATGATGATGTGACCACGGAGCCAGACAGCTTGGAAGAGGAGGCAGAAGAGTCACCCGAGGGGAGAAGATGGGGATGCTTCGTCCAGCAGCGGTCAAGAGTATGTCCGGTGCGGCCACAATGAGAGCAGAGGTAGCAGGAAAGAGCACGTCCGCCAGACTGGTGACTGCAGCTACTAGAGTCACTCCGCTGAGTTTGGTGAGCATAGTTGGCCGGTGGAGGACGAGCGGGCAGAATCGGGTGCTGAAGGAGAGAGGTGACAGCGGTGATGCGGACAGCGGTGGCATCTAAGGTAGGAGATTCCGCCTCACCCAGAATTTGCTGGCGGATCATATCATAAGTATCAGGAAGCCGGAGCAGATAACACATAACCAAAAGCTCCTGAAAGTGCTTGTGCTGTTGAGCCAAATCCGCAGAGAAGGGGTGATTCTGAAGAATCTCAGCCCCAAGAGACTGAACCTGTTGGTAGGCAGCAGTAGGGGACAAGGCAGGACGGGCAAAGAGGTCTGCATACAACGTATAGATGCGGGACGTTTGAGCCCCCTTGGAGTACAGAGCGGCAAGATGAAGCCAAGCGGCCTTGACCGTCTCATCATGACGGATGACGGGAAGACACTCATCAGATAGGCTATTAGCAAGCCAAGTACGCACAAGCGCGTCACTCGCATCCCAGTCATCAAAGAGAGGTGAAGTGGTTGGAGGAGGGTCATCAACGAGATGGTGGCGTTTGCGTTGCAAGCGAAGGAGAAAGGTGAAGGAGACGCTCCAATCCGGGTAGTTGGAGCCGACAAGCTTGGAAACGGTCCCAGGGTTCCCGGAAGGAGTAGTAAGAAGGGGCAGAGCCGGATTGGCGACAGGAGTGGTGGTAGGAGTGGTGGCAGTAGAAGTATCAGAAAGAGCCATAGAAGAAAACAACAGGAAGCCGCGCGGTTAGAAAACTAGATGGGCGGTTAGGAAACAAGCCGCGCGAACAGGGAGAAATCGTAGTGGTTGGAGAAGGAGATCTGCAACGATCACGATGATTGACACCAGCGGCCAGAAAAGCCACGACCAAGCCGTAGAACTAAGCTGAGGGAAAGAAGTCGAGCGGCTAGAAGGTAGCCCGCGCGAACAGACGAAGAAGAAGAAGGAGAAGGAGAAGGCCGCGTGAAAGAGACCAAGGCGTACGAGCCGAACAGTGATCGCACACAGAGGCCGCACACACAAAGGGTAGTGGCAAGAGACAGTGCGAACAAGAATAAGAGACCGTGCGAACAAGAATAGACCGCGCGAACATGAATAAGAGACCGCGCGAACAGTACGAGAAAAAGAATCAGGAGGAAAAGATCGTTTCCTCTGATACTATGTTAGAAACAAACAAAAATAAACCGAAAGTGGTTTAACAGAAACTTTATTCTCTGAAAAAAAAAGGTATCTATTACAAAGGTATGGCCTCCCTTATATAGAATGGAGGAAAGATGAGAGAATACAAATAAGAGATGTGGGACTAAAAATTTACAGGAGTAAGCGGACTAATACAAAACAATTCGCACAAGCCGTGCGGTTAGACAGAAGGGCTAACCGCTCGACTACCACCAGAGAGAGAGAGATCGCCATGGGAGACCGCTAGACCGCCCGGTATCCAAGTCTCCAGATGCAAGCCGCTAGACCGCTCGGACACCAAAAACAGCAACAGCACAGCAACCAAACCACTGAAGGGAAACCGCCAGACAGCGCGGTCTTCAACCCGCCAAGACAGACCGCCAGACCTCCCGGTCTCCAACTTCAACATTTCTCTACTGCATAAACAGTATTATCAGCAGTTATGATAGCTTCGTTACCTGACTAAGCTTGCAAGGAAGAGAACTTTGACTTGTCTCCGGTGAGGTGATGACCACACCCGAAGTCCACGATCCACTCGTCATTGAAGTTGACAGCGGATAAGGCACGGACACAAGTGCCTGTCATGAAGGATCCGCCCCATCCAGCTTCCTCACTCTTAGAGCAAGCTTCCTCCTTGCCTGCAGCATGCCTAGTCTGCAGTTTGACCTTGCAGTCACGCTTGAAGTGTCCCCGCTGATGACACCTGTAGCACTTCAAGTTCTTCTTTCAATCCTTCTTAGGAGCAGCGCTCCTCTCTGACTGATAAGAAGTTGAAGGCTCATTTTCAGCAACAATCTTCTTGTTCTTTCCTTCCCATCCCTTCTTCTTCTTGCCTGTGAAGGGTGTTTCACTACTCTCCTCAAAGACAGTGACTCCAGCCATCTGCCTTGCCAAGCTTTCCTGTGAAGCAAGCATATTCTCAAGCTCCAGCACAGATGGTTGAGTAGCCCAGTCTTGAACTGATGTCACAAAGGCAACATACTCCTTTCGCAAGCCGCGAATTATGTGCCTTTTCATCTTAGTCTCAGTGATAGGCTCATCCGGATCAAGTAATGACAGCTCCGTGCTCTTCATCTTCAGAAAGAACTTTGAGATGTCAGGTCTCCTTGAGTTGCCCTTGCTAACTCATTCTCCAGGAACTGAAGCCTTGCAACATTCTTCATATTGAACAACTCATTAATAGTTGTCCAAATATCAGCAGCTGACTCACATCCAATGATGTGATCAAACAACTCAGGTGAAACAGCCCTTTTGAGAACAAACTACGCCTTAACATTTGTTTTTCTCTAGAGCCTCACCTTCTCAGCAGTCCCAAAAGCAGCAGTGACTTCCTGTTTGTCGTCATCACCGACGACCTTCCATAGCTCCTCGCCAAGAAGAAAACTCTTCATACACGACTTCCACTTCTTGAAGTTAGTCGTGGTCAAGAGTTCAATACCCAGACCTCTTGCATAGCTCTCTTCCATTGCAACAACCTTTGGTTAAGTGTCCAGCAAGCACAGAGCAACAACACAGGTTGATCACTGCTCAAGTACAGAGCAACAACACAGGTTGATCGCCGCTCAAGCAACTGAACCTTGCTCTGATACCATGTTGAATTTTCTCAAAGTGGTCAGCAAGATAGTGTAAAGCCAAATTAATATTCTCAGAACTATCCAGTTAACACCTTGATCATGTGAAAGTCCAAAGAGCAAGCTTAACACAAAATGCAAAAGGAAGAACAAGCAAATCTTATTAATATTCACACTTCTTTACAAGGCGAGGTATACATAGCGAGACATGATTTCGCTAGTACACAAGCTAACACAGAAAGCACAAAACAAGTCAGGCGGACAGCACTGGAACCCGCCGAGACCGCCCAGTCCGCCAAGATCGCTGAAACCGCCCGACCTGAAGCTACTACACGCCAAATAGACACGGAGTCCGCCGAGACCGCGAGGTCGCGCGGACACACCGTTATTCGCTGACTGCTGATGAACTGAAGAACAGACCGCCTACCTGCATGAGACCGGCCGACAGGTTAATAGAACTTGGAGAAGCTGAAGCAGAGAACTGACAAGCCGCAGAAGCGACCTGCTGAGACCGCAGAGACCAGCCACTTCATAGAACTTGACCGAAGTCAAAGCCAAACTCCTGGCTCATTGAAGCTAGTCGCGCGACCTGCACACAGCAAACCGTCAACTCTACTCAACCCACGCGGACAGGAAAAATCAGACTACAGCAGTAGCCCAAGCCTCACTTACTGTTCACTCAGTTACTGTAGACGTGTCGGGGGGTCTATTTATAGGCGAGGTGAGTAGTGTGGTCACCACCCTAAGGAATAGACTCACCACCCCAGCCCGCGCACTAGCAAAACACCCGTCTGCTGAGTCCGCAAGGACTTAGCCGGATTCCAAGAGAAACCGCCCAGAGCAATGACGATGTTCACCATCAGGCAAACTCACACCAGTCCGACCATGCTATGCGGACAAGGCACCAGCCCGCATAGCCCGCAAACACCACAAGGACAGCTACCTATATTGCGACAGTCTGCATACAATATGCGGACAAGGAGGCAGTCCGCACAGCTCGAGACCAAAGCCACGATCCGCCACGAGTCCACGACCAACAGGCAGTCCGCCCGGTCAACAGCGGACTCGGCGGATACCGCGGACACACTGTACTTGTCACTCAATGTGACCAAGTCCAGAAAACCACCAAGAGCAAGCGCGAGCTCGGCGGACAAGGCCCAATCCGCCTGCTCCAAGGCAGATCGCCAATCATACCACCAGAAGGCAGATCTCGCAAGCCCTACTCGCACAGTTGTCAAGACAACAGCCAACTGCCGGGCTTCGACACCAGTCCGCACAGTCCTCCACAGCAGCTAACGCCTGCATCACCACCAGAGCACGGCAAAGGCCACAGCCGAACTCCAGGGCAGTCCGCAACAGCGAACACAGCGGACTCCACTAGTCCGCAAAGCCTCCCGCGGATAAACCTCCCAATCTGCCGGTTAACACAAGCTTGCAAAACTACAAGGCCGCAGATCAACTAAGCACTGTCAACAGCCTGCAAACCGCAGTCCGCTCAGTCCGCTTCACTAGAAGCCCATCCTCCTTGGCCATAGGCCAGCCAGGCCGCACAGCAGACCGCGCAGGCCGCACACCAGGCCGCGCAGGCCGCTCCTCAAGAACAGTCAAGCCATGGCACCCAGGCCGCAACCAGCAGTCCGCTCAGGCCGCGGACTCATTCCGCACAGGCCGCACAGTCCGTCCGACCTGCCCATCACCCACTTCTACTTCACAAATTTCAACATATTTAATACCATTCATATGAATTTTTGGGATTGTCATTTATAAGGGACCAGGGTTGAGAGGCCCGTCTTTACTTTCTTCCATTAGCCGCATCGTGATTTGGTCACGGTGTGTGTTAAGACCTCACTTACGTGCCTATTTCATGAGGGGGAGTCTTTACACAATCCCACCACACCAACTGTAATGAAGAAACTATATCGGCACTACTAGATGAGTTAAAAGACCTATTTTCACAACTAACACAATTCCCACCCCCATCACCATTTGATCACTGCATCCCATTAATCAAATCGGGGGCATTGAACAGAGAAAGATCACAAGCAAAGTGAACTTCAAAGAGCTCTATTATTTATCCAAAACTTTGATTCTTACAAATGATTAAGCCTTTTCTTTTTTATAGGTCCAAAAGAATTTTCCATTCCAAACATAAAAGATCTAGAATGCCAATTTTCTAAATTATTCTATATATCTCTAATATTTACAATATTTATAAATCATTTTTCTCATTCCAGAATGTTCTTCATGAGATCATTCCAAAATTCTTTGTAATATTTATGTCTCTTCTTATGTGCAAGTTTTTTCAAGACTTCAGATATCTCTAAAATCTCCTCGGAGAACTAGTACCAAAATGGAGAATTAGGGCAGATATCGAGTCGACTTCGGACAATTTTGGCTCGGCTCGAAATTGAAATTTTCGGCTCGAAATCGTCGAGTCGGCTTGACTCTAAATGACTCGATTTCGAGTCAGTTCGAAATCGAATCGGGTCGACTCGAAATCGAATCAGGTCGGCTCAAAATCGAATCAAGTGGGCTCAAAATTGAGCAATTTTTCATTTTATTCCTATTTTGCTTAAAATTAAATTGGGCAACCTATAAATTTAGCAATGAAACAGTTAAAACCTTCATTTTTTTATTTACATTTAAATTTTGTTATTTTTAATCTTAAAATAAGAATATATTAATAAATACATAATTTTTTTAATTAATTCGACTTAATTCGAATCATATTTCGAGTGATTCATGACTGACTTGAAATCAGATTCGAGTCAAATTGAATCAAATCAATTTTAACTGATTTCTATTTGACTTACTTTTCGAACGATTTTTAAGCGACTTTAAAATTTGGAATAATATGCTGAGACTACTATTAGAGAACGAGAGAAATGAGTAGAAGTCACCCACAAAGGGACGCAATCAGAGTGACAAACATATTATTTATTAACGGTTTGACTTTAGGAATTTAACACCAAGCTCGATAAACAGAAATTAATGTCAACTTAAAATAATCAAAATTACAAACAGAGCTCAGGAAGTCCAAATTACTCTGAGTATAGATCGAAATCTGTTACTCGATATCCTCTTCATGATCTTTTTTGCGTCAGCCAAATCACTTTCTACCAATTTCTCCAGATTCTTCACATAAGTTGAAGCACCTATCATCTTCCTCCCAGCATTGAAATCCGTTATCGACATGAGAACAGAGAGCAGAAGCTTCTTCGTCGCAGAGTTTCCAGCTTCTTCAGAATCAAGCAGCCGGAGAACTCGATTGATGTTTTCTTGTTCTTCAATGAATCTCCTTCTGTTCTTCTGAACCGACATTAAGCTGCAGATACTTTCAGCTGCAATCTCTCTTGCATCGCAGGATTTAGCTTCGAGTAACCTCATGAACTCTGCCATGAAACCCATCCTGCCCATTGCCTTCTTGACTTCTTCGGAAGCTCTGCAGAATTTGAAGGCCGTCTTCAGCGCTGTTTCCTGGTCCAATTTCTCTCCTTTTCTCAGAAAAAAGTGAATTTGATGGAGAAATCCAGAGTTAAGAAGGTAATGCACAGCTACAGAAGAAGAAAAGCAGAGTCCTTCAATTGCTCGAAGAGTGATCTCTCTCGCCTTCCATGAATAAAGTTTATCAGGATTCATGACAGCAAGGAGGGATTCAAGCATCTCCTCCGTCACAACCTCCTGTTTAACGGCTTCATCCTCAGAGGCCAATTTATACAAGAATTCCATGGCTTGAATCTTTGCCGCCTCATCATCCTTTGATCTCAGCAGCTTCAGAAGTACTCTTACAACTCCTTCTTCCACCATGAATCTCTTGATCTCATCCACGCCGCTGATGTTCTTCAACACTCCGCAGGCAAGACTTACAAGTTTGCATGCTCCTCCTTCATTATCCCTGCAAATCTTTAGCAGTGGCATAACTCCTCCTTGCGAAGACACCAGCCATGAATTGCTGCAGTTCTCAGTCAGATTCTTTAGAGCCTGAGCAGACCTTTCTTTCGCCACTAAACTTCCCTCTCCAAAATCTGAATCAATTGTGGAACAACTCCGGCATTAACAAGCATTCCTCTGTATGAATTGAAGCCCGAAATCACTGAAACAGCCTGCAAAGCTTCTTCCTTTATACACATATCTCTGAATTCAAGAATATTAACTAAAACGCTCACTCCATCAACTTCTTCATCAGTTATGTCTCTAACATACATCTCATCTTCCTGCAAAACTTCATTGAGGGCAGCCAGCGCTCGTAATCTCATCTCCAATTCTCCTATCCTTATCCTGGAGAAGAGGTCCTTAACATATAATTTCATGTCCTCTCGCTTGGCCCCAACACGGGGCTTCGAAAGAACAATAGCCCGCGAGTTCATCAAACCTGAAGAATATATTTCACAGAGTTGTTTAATATGGACCTCAAGTTTCGCTGCCATGACATCTAGATTACTGTTCATGAGAAGCTTCCCGCCATTGAAGAAACCATCGGTGCAGTGCCGGGCTAGAAGATCAGCGTCCTGTGCCGTGAAAGATATAGCTTCTAAAAGCTTGGTGAGTGGAGAGATTCCTCTGCAACCTCCATTGTTAGCCATGGCAAGCTCAAAATGAAGCTTCTTCAGCTTGGTTCTGATTGACTGCCATTTCACGGGGAATAATTTTATGGAGTATGTGGAAGATACTGCGGAATTCAAGAGATTCAAAGCGTTCTCGATGGCTGTCATCACTTCTATCAGAGCACACTGATCAGCAGAGTTCTTGAATGAATTGGGGAGGATGAAGAAGTGATGCTCTGTTTTCTCTGCTTTTTGGGGGGTCTCTCTAATGCCACTCTAGCTTTTGTCTTTATATCTCTGCTAACAAACATAGGTGGTTAACAAAATTATGAGAGTCTTTGCAAGCAAGTTTCTGATTTCACTGGTATGAAAAGGGCGTTAACATCAAGTCATTTTTTCCCGTTTTGGCCCGGTGGTTATGATTTGTTTTTGGTGATTGCTTGACCTCATCTAAGAAATTTCATTCACGTTTGTAAAATTTTATAAAGTGAGAAGATCGCAAGAACATATCAATGGCCCACACAATATGAGGGGCTAAATCCCGTTTTGGCCCGGTGGTTAATGTTGTCTGATTATTTATGACAACATTAAGGATGAGTCTTTAATGAAGATGAGTGGAAGACTAATATTTTCATCACTTCATTGGTGTTCACTAAATGGATCGGGATTGCGATAGACATTTTCCGATCCCTGGAGAGGTGCGGGTAGTCAGCCCGACCTCATCTAAGGAATTCCATTCACTTTTATGTTCAAAACTAGTTTTTTTTTATCCTTGGTTGCCGTCATGATCATAGTCATGTCAAACATAATATTTTATGACGGTGAAGTTTTGCAATGTCAAATGAAGTCTTAGGTCCGTTTGATGTGACGGTGACGGCCGTGAACGTGGTGGCTATGAACTGTCGTCATTCGTGAATGCCTAATCTCACCAAAGGAATTAACTTCATCCACTCTGATATTCAAACATGCATTCTCTGATGATTGAGTTTTTCTCCCTAAACCCTAAACAAAAACACCATATCAAACCGAATCTTAATCTACAAAAAGATAGAGAAGAATAGGAAAGAGAGAGGCTGATAAATTCAAGGGAAGAAAGTAGTGAAAGTGGATGGGGGGTTAATAACTTTTCATGGACCACACAATATGCGTTGATAGCTAAAATGAGCCCCCCATGTGAACCACCTTTGTTTGGATGCCTTTGCATTGGTGTCTTTTTGCCCACCAATTCAGACAGAAAATATATTTAAATTCAAAAAGGAAAGGGAAAGGTATAGAAGGAGCAAGAGTATTGCATTTGATACAAAAAGAAAAGCTTCTAAGGGATGTAGACGACTAAGATTGTCAATGGCAGTGCATTAAAGATGAAAAAGAGAGGTTGATATCATCAAGGTTAGCCCATGAAGAAGATGGGACATTAAAGGTAATTGGAGAAGTTTTATGAACTGGCATTCTATTTATCTAACATATATAAATCTAGATGAGAGCTTTGGACAGCAGTGGGGATGGGTTTGATGTAGTGGCGCGAGTTATGGGAGATTTGGGCTAATTGAATCTTCAAAAATGACATGTTTTTTTCACAAGGTTATAATTTTATTGAATTGTAAACAAAGATACATGTGACATAACGTAAATGACCATAGAGGTTGCAAAAAACACCACTTAAAATAACTTGGCGTGAACAGCGTGTAAAGGGAAGAAAGGCAAACTTAAAGATCCTCAGATTCTAAGCTCTATCTAGGGACTTCCCTGCTTTGGTTTGTGAGGGGAGGGTCTAGGTGATGTTTTCTTGGCGTAGTCCTCTTTGTTACACTTCTATCTAGGGACTTCCCTGCTTTATGTTCTTTCTTATGTTCCTCAATTTTGTTGATTTTCACATACTAATTATGTGAGCCAAGGTTTTCGTAGCCTCCATCGTCATGCAGAGCGCAATCAAACACTATTCGGATAGTGGAACCACAGTGGCCCGAGAACCACACAGACCTGGCTGAGCTCAGCGACGCCTGTGAGAAGTCGTGGTGGGTCGCACAATCTCGAAGATGTCTTCAACTCGTAAATCTGTGAGAGAGGGGCGGACCCGATCCACCACCTGATTTACCACTCGAGGGCGTGAAGACATAGATGCATTATTGAGTGTGGTGTGATCAATCAGAAAATGTTATCATTGATGATTAAGGTTGGCGTCCAGGATCCCTCCTTTTCTTAGCATATCATCAACAATTTATTCTAACAAAGTAAAATTTCTTACAATTATATCCTCCTCCCTTCTTTGTTTCATTTCTCAATCGTCTCAATAAATATATTGTATTGTTATATGCAGGTCAAATTAAAATATCACAGGAAGATGTGAACCTGCAAAGACTTGACATGCACATAACTGTTATGAAACTGCACGTCGTGCACGTTGCCAAAATCGGTCTGCATATTCATCACCTCAATATATGTTCACACTTTGAAATAGTTAGAGTATCATTTTTAACAGTTGAATTGACAAAATGATATAATGTCTTCTTTGAACCTAAATCTATCACTTTGATACAAAATCATATGTTAATTATATGCTTCGAATCCTAACCCAAAGGAGACGTTGGTGTGCATCTTGACCTGTACAGAGTGTTATATAAATTACTATCTATATATTCTAGGGTTTAGAGTACTCAGAAATCTGAAATTCGTCTGCTTACTGTAACCGTCTTTCTTCTTGATCTAGTGAAAACAAATTGTTACTGCGCGTAGCCTATTTTGGGGTGAACCGGATAAAAACGTGTCTTCTGTGTTTTTAATTTTATGTTTGTTTGATCATTCTACACTCGTTTCTGCAACCACATACTAAAAATTTTCTCGTATAAATGTGAATGCAACTTATTGCGGGCCGCTGAAGGCTCCTGATGGACCGGAATAAATTGAATTGACATAGCCCGGGAGCGATCGAGTGTGCAAACAGTCACAGAAAAAAGAAAGCTGGAATTTTTTTTTAATGTGTAAAACTAGTCAACTTTGTGAAAAACCACGTGACTGGATGTATGCCGACCAAACCTCCACTATTTGATGTTTGTTGTACATCACTATTTTAAGAACTCAAGGGTGATAGGTCGCCTCTCGTTACAGTTGTTAAGAGAGAGAGAATTGCTCGGAGGGTGACTGGATACCACTCACAGAGCTAAGTATTTTTTTCGTGAGTTGTGGGGAGCGATGCTCTAGCCGCGCTTTGAAGTCTTCTATCGATGCTTGGAAGTAGGGCAGCTGGTTATCCTCGTCCTAGAGTTTGGGGATTGAGAGCTCAAGCAGCACGTTCTACGTGTCTTTATCCTCTGTAGTTTGTCTTATGTCGTGTTTTGAGCCATCTTGAGTGGTTGACTTGTTACCGATCGGTAGGCTTGTTGCTGAATTGAGGATGTAGGAATGTTGTGCGCGCTACTCGCCTAAGTGTAGTTGAGTGGTTCAATCGTGTGCTATGAATTAAGTTGATCTTGTCAACTGCTGGTGATGTGGGGAACACAAAGTTTGGGAGCTCTGGCGGACTTGGTCAGCTGACATTGAGGAGGCTTACGGGTTTCTCAGTTACCACGCGGATGGCTGATGACAAAAGACAATTGTTGGACCTCTTGAGATCTTTGACGATCTAGACGATCTTCGGCAGTCTAGACGGACATCAGCAAGATGAAGCGCATGAAGGAGCGGACTGGAGAGCGGAGTGCACGGAGGCACGCTGGAGGCACGCACAAGAGTGTTTCAGGAAGTGATGCACGCAAGGAGGAGGTGCGTACATGAGCTCGCAAGGAAGCGACGTGCACAAGGAAGGGATGCGCGTGGGGGCGCGCAATGAAGAGGCACGCACAAGATCTCATAAGGAAACGACGCGCGCAAGAAAGGATATGTGAGGGAGCGCGCAAGGAAGAGATGCGCACATGAGCGTGCAAGGAAGCGACACGGGTAAGAGCGTGCAAGGAAAGGACGTGCGCGCGAGCGCACACAATGAAAGGGCGCACACAAGAGCCCGTAAGGAAGTGGCGCGCGCGAGAGCACACACAAGGAAGGGGCGCGCACAAGAGCGCGCAATAGGTGGAGAAATGAAGGAGATAGAAATTTCATAGGAGGAAAGGAGGAGAGAGAAAATCTGTAAGAGGAAAGGTGGAGAGACAATTCGTAGGAGGAGAGAAAATTCGTAGGAGGAAAGAGGAGAGAGAAAATCTGTAGGAGGATTTTCCGGTCAAAAAAGAGTTGAAATGAAGGAGGATTGTGGTCTATTTATAGTTAAAATGAATGTATTGCGAACTTCTTTATGAGCGATCCTTCAAAACGAAGGGTTGGGGCTTGAAGCCCCCAAGCGGAAACGAAGTTGATGAGTTTTGGATTCTTCGTCCTGAGGGACGGGGTGGGGTGAGCTTGCATCTCCGATGGACTCTCTTGTAGGCATACGATACTCGCAGGAGGTCTGTTCGGTTATGCCACGGTCCAAAACTGGTGGAGGTGGGCTGCCTTGTTTGGGGCGGGATTATGAGCTTGTGATGCTCCTCTGTTCCTTAGGAGTGCGAGAATCTTCGTTTGCTTCTCTTCTATCAAGCATATATTTCCCTCCAATGTCGTAACATGAGCATTTATGGGCCCTCTTGCGATAGGCGTGTTGACAAGCGGGTGGGGGAGAGCTGGAACAACATGCCCCCCAGGGACAATTCTTTTGACGATGCGGGCATTTCTTCTTATCATGGTCGTTGATGACAAGTATCGCTATACAGGAGATACTATTTCCTGAATCTTCTGGGGGTGTTGGGAACTCTTTCCCACAGTCGACGCTTAACTTTTGTGAATCGTTCAAGGCCCCTGGTAGACGCGCGTAAGAGCACGCAAGGATATGACGCGCGCGGGAGCGCACAAGGAAGCGACGCACGTAAGAGAGCTCAAGGAAAGGATGTGCGTGGGATCACGTGCAAGGAAGGGGCTCGCAAGGAAGCTGCATGTGTAAGAGCACGCGCAAGGATACGAAACGCACAAGAGCGCGTAAGAAAGCGACACCCGCAAAAGCCCGCAAAGAATGGATGTGCGCGGGAGCGCGCGCAAGGGGCGCGCACATGAGCGGACATCTGGTGAAGAAATGAAGGAGAGAGAAAATCCTTATGAGGATATGAGGAAAGAGAAAATTCGTAGGAGAAAAGGATGAGAGAGAAAATGCGTGGGAGAAAAGGAGGAGAGAGAAAATTCGTCGGATGATTTTCCGAACAGAGCGAGTTAAAATGAAGGAGCATTAGGATCTATTTATAGATTCCAAGAGTGGCAACCCTGTAATTTCCACTGATAACTACCAGACGAACGAATAGAAGCGCTCAGTTTAGAACACGCGAATCACCAAATTTTTGAAAATGACGACACTGCCCCAGGTGAGAGGAGGGGTAGTCGGTGAGAACGGCGGCAATGCGAGGCCGGCCACTAGGGAGATGAGCCCCCGGACGAGGCTGAGCGGCAAGACTGTCGCCCAATTTGGGCGGCGAGGAGGCCGCCCCAACTGGGCGTCCAAGGGGCTGCCCGATTTGGGGCGACCCTGCTCTCTAGCAGGGAGCCATCCAGAGTAAGAGAACAAAATGCCGCCCTAATAGGGTGGTCAAAGGGCTGGCCGATGTGGGCCGCCCTCCCCTCTGGCGGAGGGCGGGCCAGAGCTGGGCGGCAAATTTGCCGCCCGATCTAGGCGGAGAGCAAGCCAACCCTCCGCACGCAGGCAGAGGGCTGGGCAGCGAAGAGGCCGCCCAGTTTGGGAGGCTGAACGGTTCGACTGAGGCGATTACACCATGGGCGGTTTTGCGGGGTTTTCGAATAATCGTTCCCCATGCGTGGGGTGCCACTAGCGCTTCTAAAGGGACCCATCACAACTTAAGAATTAAAAGCAACATGATTTTTGTAACGACCATTTTCAGTTACAAGGTAACGATCGTATTCAGTAACCGAGTTGCAGCCCGAGCACCCCAAAGCCTCTCCGCGTTTGTTTCTCGGCAACAATGCATTGTTGAGGCCGAGTCTCGAACTTGCAACCTCCTTGATAAAGTATCTTCAAACCACTCTTCATCACCAATTGTGCTGATGAGAAGTGAAAAAACTTTATAATTAAGTGTGTTTGAGAGAGAGTAGTACTGAGATGGATTACCTCATGGGATGTCCCTATATACGACCCAACTTAACTATCGGTTTCGCTTATCAAAGGGAGATTGTGGCCACCAACAGCCCGCCTGTGGGCATGGAGATGGATTGGGTGCTTGGGCTGCAGCCTAGACGACACCAGCTGGATCCCGCTGAATCTCCCTCAGTGGACGTCATCCAATGGGAGCCGGGCCCCGATCGTCACAATTTTGTTCTCTTCAACCTACTCCATCCTCAATGTAAGTAAAATAATGTTTAAGGTAGAGATTTATCATATCATAGTGGACGATATGCAATATCTTCATATTTTTCTAAATCACTTTATAAGTTATAAGTTTCTTCATTGTAATCAAAAAATTTGACCGCTACATATGTTTCAATTAAACAGAACCTAAATTTTTTTAAAAAAACTATAATTTTCTACGAACTCACTTTCTGTTGGACTTTCTAAAAATCACTTATAACAGTAGCTTTTGAAGCTGGCTGTTCGAGAAGTGGATCAAATCTAATTATCCAAACAGTCAGAAAAATAATTAAAAAATTTCAGCAAGCAAAATATAGTCGTAACTTTGTAATAGCCGAGAGAAATAATTAAGCTCAGCAACATATTATTATTATTATATTATTATTATTATATTATTATTATTATTATAGGTAACTGTTAATATACCTTAGCTTAGAAGATAGTAGTTTTTGAGTTGTACTGGTTTCGTGTTATCTACTTTTTCCTTGAATGATTTGGTGTATATGCCTTCATAAGCAAGTATAAGAAAAACATTAATATGATAGAAAAAAAAAGTATTGTTAGCTAAGGGCTTGGAATTTAGGAGAGTTCAACAGGAGTATAGTTAGGTGAGCTTAAAGCTACGTTTGGATGTTGAATTTTCTCAAAGTGGTCAGCAAGATAGCCCAAGCCCCAAATTAATATTCTCGGCACTACTCAGTTCACACTTTGATCAAACGGAAATCTAAGGAACAAGATTAACACCAACAACCAAAGGAAGCACAAGTAGATCTTTCATTCATTTACACTTCTTTACAAGGCGAGGTATACGTAGCGAAACATGATTTCGCTAGTATACAAGCTATAACAGAAAGCACAAAAAACCAAGCCGGGCGGACAGCACTGGAAACCGCCGAGACCGTCAAGTCGCCAAGTCCGCCGAAGTCGCCCGAGCTGAAGCTGCAACACGCCCAATAGACACGGAGTCCGCCGAAGCCGTGAGGCCGCGCGAACACACCGTTATTCGCCTACTGCTGAAGAACTGAGGAATAGACCGCCTACCCGCGTGCGCCTGGCGGACAGGTTATTGGAACTTGCAAACGTTGAAGCAGAGAACTGACAAGCCGCAGAGCGACCTGCTGAGACCGCACACTTACAAGCACTGACTGAAGTCAAAGTCAAACTCCTGGCTCCTTGAAGCTAACCGCGCGACCTGCACACAGCAAACCGTCAGCTCTACTCAAACCGCGCGGACAGAAAACGCAGACCGCAGCAATTTGCTCAAGCCCCACTTACTGTTCCCTCAGTTACTGTAGACGTGCCGGGGGGTCTTATTTATAGGCGAGGCGAGAAGTGTGGTCACCGCCCTAGTGGATAGAGACATCGCCCCAGCCCGCGCGCTCGCAAAAACTCCGTCCGCTGTGTCCGCGAGGACTTAGCCGGATTCCAAGGAAAACCCGCCAGGAGCAAGGCACCTTTGGCGAACCCTCATCAGTCCGCCCAAGCTATGCGGACAAGGCATCAGCCCGCAAAGCCTCCAAACACTGCAGGACAGCATCCTCCTACAGTGATTGTCCGCACAACAAGAGGCAGTCCGCATACCACCACAGCAACGCCTCCTTCCGCCACAAGCCCACGACCAAAGGCAGTCCGCCCGGTCAACAACGGACTTGGCGGATACTGCGGACACACTGTTCTTGTCACAGAATGTGACCATGTCCAAAACCACCAAGGGCCTAACGCGAGCTCGGCAGACATAGCTTCGTCCGCCAATCAACCAAGCAACAGACTGCCAAATCCTTGCCAAAGAAAAACACAGTCCGCAAGCTACTCGCATGTCTGTCCAACGCAACGGCCAACTGCCGGACTCCACACACCGGTCCGCGCAGTCCTCCCCAGCAGTTAGCACCTGCTGTACCACCAGAGCTCGGCAAGGCCACAGCCAAGCTCTAAGGCCAGTCCGCCACAACGAACACTGCGGAAACGCCAGTCCGCAAACCTCCCGCGGACATGATCCAAGCCGCCAGTTACACACAAGCTTGCAACACGGCCGCTGAACAGAGCACTGTCTTCAGTCCGTGAACCTCTATCCGCTCACGCCGCTCCTTACTCAGCAAAGCCACCAAGACAGCCAACACCCTATCCGCAGACATCAGTCCGCCCAGGCCGCGGACTTAGTCTGCACAAGCCGCACAGAACAGCCAGCTTCCACTAGACATATCACCAGGCCGCATAACAGCAGTCCGCCCAGTCCGCCGGCTATGTCCGCCCAGGCCGCCCGGCCTGCCCATCAACCACTTCCACTTCACAATTTTCAACACTCCCCCTTGAAGTGAGAAGTGGTGATCAAGCCCAACAAGCTGCGCAACCGCTCAAATGGCCCCTTCGACAGTGGCTTCATGAAGATGTCAGCAAGATTGTCTTCACTCCAAACATGCCCGACCAAAAGAGATCCCTCCAACACCTTCTCCCTTATGAAGTGGTGATCGATCTCAATGTGCTTGGTCCTAGCGTGACACACTGGATTGTTTACCAGCTTGAGAGCACTCTCATTGTCACCCCGGAGTAAAGTTGGCCCTTGCACTTCTTCATGAACATCCTATATAAGTCTCCTCAACCAGATGGCTTCCCGAGCAGCCAAGGCCGAAGCCTTATACTCTGCCTTCGTAGTTGAGACTGACACCGAGTCCTGCTTATTGCTACACCACGAGATGTTAGCTGATCCGCAAGTGAACACATAACCTGAAGTAGACCTTCGATCATCCGAATCACCGCCATAGTCAGCATCCGTGTACCCAAGCAAGGCAAAATCCGAGTCTCTTCTATAGAGAAGTCCCATGTCAGAAGTTGACTTGACATACTTTAAGATGTGCTTTGTCGCCACTAGATGAGACTTCCTTGGTTCAGCCATAAATCGACTTACTCGGCCAACAACGTAAGCAATGTCTGGCCTTGTAATCGTCAGGTAGATCAAGCTCCCAACAAGAGCCCTGAACACCAAGGGATCATGAAGAACCCTTCCCTCATCTCGTCGAAGCTTTAGCCCATGTTCCAGTGGAGTAGAGCAACTCTTTCCTTCGCCCATGCCGAACCACTTCACAATGCAATCTGCATATCCTCTTTGGCAAATGAGAATACCGCTCTTCTTCCTCTCCACTTCAAGACCGAGAAAGTGATGAAGCTCTCCCAAGTCTTTCAACTCGAAGCGTATAGCAAGCTCAGCCCTGAGCCTTGCTACTTCCCCCTCTGAATTCCCTGTGATGATCATGTCATCCACATACAGCAGGACCAAGACTTGCTGCTCCCCCTTCTTTTTGACGAACAAGCTAGAATCTGAGTTGGAGGCAAGATAACCGCAGAACTGCAAATACTCTGCTATCTTCCCGTACCAAGCTCTAGGAGCTTGCTTCAACCCATAGAGAGCCTTCCTGAGCTTGCAGACATAGTCCGGATGATCTTCAGAAATAAAACCAAGTGGCTGATCCATGAAGATGTCCTTGTCAATCTCTCCGTAAAGAAAGGCATTCTTCACATCAAGCTGCAACATCTTCCATCCCTTGCTAGCAGCCAAGGCGATCATCACTCTGACTGAAGTCATCTTTGCAACCGGACTAAAAGTCTCCTCATAATTTTCTCCATACTGTTGTGAGAATCCTCGAACAAACAGGCGATCTTTGAACATATCAATGCTCCCATCAGCCTTCTTCTTCAACTTATACACCCACTTGCAAGTCACCGGAGTAATGTCATCAACCTTGGGCACAAGATCCCAGGTTTCATTCTTCTTGAGAGCAGCGATCTCTTCCTTTATGGAATCTTACCACTCCTTAACTCCAGTGGTCTCGTTGAAGTTTGCAGGCTCTCGCTCATCCAGAGGACCTGCAAAGAAGCAGGAGACAAAGCTCACTGCATTCCCATCACAGTACCGAACTGGTGGCTTAATAACCCTCTTCGATCTCCGAAGGGTCGACTCCTTGCTTACTACTTCTGTTGCTTCTTCGGGATCAACTCCTACTTGGGGCAAGCTTTGAGCAGTGCTCCCCCTGCTTCCTGAGCCAGAAAGCTCAGCCTCGGAGTTAGAAGCAACAGGAGCTGCTGGTGAAACAACAAGCTCCTCTTCCAGGCCTTCAACAGCCACCATTGGTTCTTCATCAACCTTGCTATCAGACAGCTCAACTGAGCCTCCACCATACGACGTCAGTTCGTCAAAGACAACATCTCTTGATACAACAAACTTCTTCATCGCTGGGTCTATGCATTTCCATCCCTTCTTCCGCTCATCGTAGCCAACAAAGACAAGCTTTCTTGCCTTTGCATCCAGCTTAGTCCGTGAAGCATCCGGGACATGCACATAGCAAGTAGAACCGAACACCCTTAGGTGTCCCACACTCGGCCTCTCCTTCAGCAACAACTCAAAAGGTGTCTTCATGTTGAGCGGGCTAAGCGGCATCCTGTTGATGACATAAGAAGCACAAGACATCCCCTCCACCCAGAAGGACCTTGGAATGTCTTTCGCATGAAGCCAGCATTTGCAAGTCTCCGTCAAATGACGGATCTTCCGCTCCGCTACTCCATTTTGTCGTGGAGTGTGTGCACAAGTGAGCTCTCTCTGAATTTTATGCTTCCTGCAGAAGTTAGAAAACTCGGAGGAAACAAACTCACCCCCATTATCAGTTCTAAGCTTCTTGATCTGCAAGCCAAGTCGGCCTCCACTAGCTCCTTGAACTCCACAAACAACCTGAAAGCTTCAGACTTCTCCTTCAAGAAATAAACCCAAGTATATCTTGAGTAGTCATCAATCAAGACAAGCATATATCTGCTTCCACCAAGGCTGGCAGTGACCGTTGGTCCCATCAAGTCGCCCTAATGCACTCCAATGGTTGCTTGCTCCTTGTTTGTGATTTATCAAACGGAAGGCGATGCGCCTTACCGTATTGACACCCCGCGCAAACATGCCCGTCACCAAAGGAGGATAACTTAGGCAGACCTCTCACCAAACTTCTACTAGCCATAGCCTTCATCTTGTCCATACCTACATGCCCCAGCCTCTCATACCAGATAGCAGCGCTATCGTTGGCTCTCATTCGATCAACATAAGAATTGGTTGCAAGAACAAACAAGTTCTTAACCCTCCTTCCTACATGAGCAACATCAGCCTTAACTGCTGATACGTTGCGAAGGAACTTCACGTATGTTGGCCTAAACAGAACATGATACCCAGCATCTACTGCATTGGTCACAGAGAAGAGGTTCTTCTTCATGCCCGGTACGTGATACATACTCCTTAATGTGAGTGGCCCCTGATCACTACCCAAAGACACAACCCCCTCTTTCTCTACTGCATAAACAATATTATCAGCAGTGATAATAGCTTCGTTACCTGAGTAGGCTTGCATGGAGGAGAACTTCGACTTGTCTCCGGTGAGGTGATGACCACACCCGGAGTCCACGATCCATTCGTCGTTGAAGTCCTCAGCAGACAAGGCACGGACACAAGTGCCCGTCATGAAAGCTCTGCCACATTCTGCTTCCTCACTCTTATAGCAAGCTTCCTCCTTCCCTACAGCATGCCCAGGCTGCAGCTTGACCTTACAGTCCCGCTTGAAGTGCCCTCGCTGATGACACCTGTAGCACCTCAAATTCTTCTTCCAGTCCTTAGGAGCATTGCTCCTCTCCGGCTGATAAGACGTTGACGGCTCTTTCTCACCAGCGACCTGCTTCTTCTTCCCATCCCATCTCTTCTTCTTCTTACCCGTGAAGAGTGCTTCACTGCTCTCCTCAGAGACAGTAACTACAGCCATCTGCCTTGCCAAGCTTTCCTGTGAAGCAAGTAGATTCTCAAGCTCCAACAAGGATGGTTGAGTAGCCCAGCCTTGAACTGAAGTCACAAAGGCAACATACTCCTTCCGCAAGCTGCGGATTACGTGTCTCTTCAACTTAGCCTCTGAGATAGGCTCATCAGGATCAAGAGCTGAAATCTCTGCACATAGGCTCTTCATCTTCAAGAAGTACTTAGAGATGGTAAGGTCTCCTTGAGTTGTCCTGGCCAATTCATTCTCCAGAAACTGAAGTCGAGCCACATTCTTCCTATTGAATAACTCATCAATGGTTGTCCAAATATCAGCAGCCGACTCACATCCAATGATGTGATCAAACAGTTCTTGTGAAATGGCTCTCTTGAGAACAAACTCCGCCTTAGCATTTGTTTTTCTCCAGAGCCTAACCTGCTCAGCAGTACCAAAAGCAGCAGTTACTTCCGGTCTGTCGTCACCACCGACGACCTCCCATAGCTCCTCACCAAGAAGATAACTCTTCATGCACGACTTCCACTTCTTGAAGTTAGTCAGCATTAAGAGTTCAATGCCAAGACCTCTTGCATAACTCCCTTCCATTGCAACAGATGTTGGAACCTTTCAGAAGCTCAGAGCAGCAACGCAAGTTGACCACCACTCAAGCACAGAGTAACAACACTGGTTGAACACCGCTCACGCAACTGAACCTGGCTCTGATACCATGTTGAATTTTCTCAAAGTGGTCAGCAAGATAGCCCAAGCCCCAAATTAATATTTTCGGCACTACTCAGTTTACACTTTGATCAAGCGGAAACCCAAGGAACAAGGTTAACACCAACAACCAAAGGAAGCACAAGTAGATCTTTCATTCATTTACACTTCTTTACAAGGCGAGTTATACGTAGCGAGACATGATTTCGCTAGTATACAAGCTATAACAGAAAGCACAAAAAACCAAGCCGGGCGGACAGCACTGGAAACCACCGAGACCGCCAAGTCGCCAAGTCCGCCGAAGCCGCCCGAGCTGAAGCTATAACACGCCGAATAGACAAGGAGTCCGCCGAAGCCGCGAGGCCGCGCGGACACACCATTATTCGCCTACAGCTGAAGAACTGAGGAACAGACCGCCTACCCGCCTGCGCCTGGCGGACAGGTTATTGGAACTTGCAAACGTTGAAGCAGAGAACTGACAAGCCGCAGAGGGACCTGCTGAGACCGCATAGACCGCACACTTCCAAGCACTGACTGAAGTCAAAGCCAAACTCCAGGCTCCTTGAAGCTAACCACGCGACCTGCACACAACACACCGTCAGCTCTACTCAACCCGTGCGGACAGAAAACGCTGACCGCAGCAATTTGCCCAAGCCCCACTTACTGTTCCCTCGGTTACTGTAAACGTGCCGGGGGGTCTTATTTATAGGCGAGGTGAGGAGTGTGGTCACCGCCCTAGTGGATAGAGACATCTCCCCAGCCCGCGCGCTAGCAAAAACTCCGTCCGCTGAGTCCCCAAGGACTTAGCCGGATTCCAAGGAAAACCCGCCAGGAGCAAGGCACCTTTGGCGAACCCTCATCAGTCCGCCCAAGCTATGCGGACAAGGCAACAACCCGCAAAGCCTCCAAACACTACATGACAGCATCCCCCTACAGTGACTGTCCGCACAACAAGAGGCAGTCTGCATACCACCACAGCAACGCCTCCTTCCGCCACAAGCCCACGACCAAAGGCAGTCCGTCTGGTCAACAACGGTCTTGGCGGATACTGCGGACACATTGGTCTTGTCACAGAATGTGACCAAGTCCAGAACCACCAAGGGCCTAACGCAAGCTCGGCGGACATAGCTTCGTCCGCCAATCAACCAAGCAACAGACTGCAAAATCCTTGCCAAAGAAAAACGCAGTCCGTAAGCTACTCGCATGCCTGTCCAACGCAACGGCCAACTGCCATACTCCACACACCGGTCCGCGCAGTCCTCCCCAGCAGTTAGCACATGCTGTACCAGCAGAGCTCGGCAAGGCCACAGCCAAGCTCTAAGGACAGACCGCCACAGCGAACACTGCGGACACGCCAGTCCGCAAACCTCCCGCGGACATGATCCAAGCCGCCGGTTACACACAAGCTTGCAACATGGCCGCTGAATAGAGCACTGCCTTCAGTCCGCGAACCTCTATCTGCTCAGGCCGCTCCTTACTCAGCAAAGCCACCAGGACAGCCAACACCTTATCCGCAGACAGCAGTCCGCCCAGGACGCGGACTTAGTCTGCACAAGCCACACAGAACAGCGAGCTGCCACTAGACATATCACCAGGCCGCATAACAGCAGTCCGCCCAGTCCGCCCAGTCCGCCCAGTCCGTCCAGGCCGCCCGGCCTGCCCATCAACCACTTCCACTTCACAATTTTCAACATTGGGAAGGTGGTGGCGATCGTGAACGCAATGGTTATGTACCGTCGTTCGTGAACATCCTGTTATTTTGGTTCAGATCCGCTTCAGACTGGATTAGGAATTTATTTGGAGATCATTCCTGTAAAAAATTCTGAAGCGGGAGCTAACAAGGTTGTAGAAACACTAAACCACAACCAAAGTCAAGTAAAAGACAACAGCAACAGTAGCACAAGAGATTCCAATTGGAATTAACTTCTATTACATGCTGAGGTATACATTGCAAGACATGATTTTTACAATGTACTTGGGGAACCATAAAAATAACAACAAGAAGATAACCGCGCGGACTGTTTCCATTAACCGCACAAGCCGCCTACTCGCCAGCTGAGTCCGTCGAGACCGCCAAAGCCGCGTAACCGCGGCTAACCGTGTGGACTGCTGTTATTGCAAGTACTGAGCCAGAAACAGAACCCGTTAATTGACTGAGCGAACTGCTCCACTTATCCGCAACTATCCGAGGAAGAGACCAAGTTGCAAGACTGCGATCTGCTGCTAACCACTGACTGTATCTGCGAACTATTCCACACCAACGTTCTCGCTAGTCGCCTAGACGCCTGTTGTTAGCCACACAACCTACACAAAACCAATTTTCTTAGTCGCAGCGGTTAGAAAACCGTAACCGCAAAATCAAGCACGAGCTCGATCTTACTATTCACTGCTACTTAATGACGAGGCCAGGGGTCCTATTTATAGATGTGAGGAAGAGTGTCGTCACCACCTACACCAATAGGATAACCGCCCATCAGACCTGTTGACTAACACCATGTATCCGCACAGAGCGGACACAAACCAGTTTGCCAACCCCGCGGACACTGTTACAAGTCCGCTTATTCACATCCAGTGACTTGGAAAATCTGTCCAATCACTACTATCAAACTCAGCAAAACAAGAGCAGTCCGCACCTGAAAGATATGGTACCTAAACACCTAGAGGGGGGGGGGGGTGAATAGGTGACCTAAACCTTTTTTTTTCAAACTTTGTTGGCAGCACAACAATTATTACAGCTAACAGCAATTACAGAAATCAAACAAGTAATCCACAGCACAGCACAGCACACCACAGCAGACACACTAATTTATAGTGGTTCCCCAATCTTTGGGTACATCCACTTTCCCCCTTCGCCTATCTAGCAGTGTACTAGATTCGGCCAAACTTCTCCACTAACTCAAAACCAAACTAGGTTCCTACCTCAGGCCCAAAGCCTTACACTCAGCCAAAAGGCCTACACTCAGCCACCCAGGCCTACACTCAGAGTTCTTCAACTCCTACACTCAGGCAACCAAGCCCTACCCTCAGCCTTTATAAAATAGGCTTACAATTCTCTCAGATCCAATGGATCATACAGGTTAAAATAGAAAGTACAATAGTTAACTCTACAACTCAGAAAATAGGAGAGGAGTTGAGAGATTCTTGAAGAGTTCTTGGAAGAACTCAGTTAGATCCAAACTGACTTAGCTTCCTTCAAAGCTTCTTGATTAGAACTGAATTAGTCTGAATCTTCTGCAGTTGTTCCTTGACCTCTGCTTCTTGAAATCCAGATGACTCTGAATTCTTCTTCTCAGCCTTAGTTCCAAAGACTGAATACTTGGTTGGAGCTCTCTCTCTCCAACTTCTTAGCTCTGCTGATGCACAGCAAGATCTTCTTGTGTTGATACTCAATATACCACTTTTACAAAGATCTGAACTCTCTCTGTAAAAACTTTTTCAACCACTTCTATATTATCTCAACAATCAATCTTCATCTGTAAACTATGGGTGCCTATTTATAGGCTTCCTTCATGGTAACCGGCTGGTCCGGTTCATAACAGACTTCTGATATCACTGACAGTTGATGTAGACCGGCTGGATCGGCAGCTGTCTTGTCAACCAGTCACTTCTTGAAATTCCTCTAACTGTCAGATAGTGTCGAGACTTTCTGTTCTTAAGTGTTGACACTTATAGGCCAAGTGTCGACACATGTTGTGTAAGTGTCGACACAAGTCTACAAGGTGTCGACACAATTCCTTGTATGTCTCGACACAGTTTCTTCTGCATGTGTCGACACTGAAATTGAGTGTCGACACAAGTACTTGTACTTCATTCTTTAACTGTATTCTTCTAAGTGTCGACACATCTCATTTGTGTCGACACATCTTCATGTGTAGAAACTGTCAAGTGTCGACACTGCTTCTTGGTGTCGACACAAGTCTTCAATCTTGTTTCTTCAGCTGAGTGTCGACACATTCCTTTAGTGTCGACACTTGTACTTAGAATATTTTGTAACTTTTCTGTTCTTTGCTAAGTGTCGACACAGCTCCTTGTGTCGACACTTTCTTCAAGTATAGAGTCTTCAACTAAGTGTCGACACATTGTGCTGGGTGTCGACACTTCCTTCAAGTGTTGACTCTTCTGGTTATGTGTCGACACATTGTGCTGAGTGTCGACACTTCCTTCAAGTGTTGACTCCTTTGAGTGTGTGTCGACACATTGTGTTGAGTGTCGACACATTCTTCATATGTTGACTCTGCTGATTGAGTGTCGACACATTGTGTTGAGTGTCGACACTTGTACTTTAGTCTCTGCAGAATTTTGCTGAGTGTCGACACAACTCCAAGTGTCGACACTTTCTGGTGTTGACTCAGCTCTTCTAGGTGTCGACACTTCTGCTAAGTGTCGACACAGCTTTTCTGCATTCTTCTTCACTGAGTGTCGACACAGCTCCAAGTGTCGACACTTTCTGACTGGTGTCGACTCTTCTTCCCAGGTGTCGACACAATGACTCCAAGTGTCGACACTGCTTGTCTGGGTGTCGACACAAGCTTTCTCAAGTGTCGACACTTTCCCTCTGGGTGTCGACACATGGACTTAGAATTTTTAGCTTCAGTCCAGTGTATTCCTAACCTGCACAAGTAACTCAAACAAACATCAAATACACTATGATGCATATCATTGAGTTAGGTGAGGCTTCTTCAAATCAGGTACATTTGACCAATGTACCCAACAATCTCCCCCTATTTGGAGAAGTCATAACCCTTAGTCAATGATATACACCACTCATAATTAAAAATTATAAAATGATGTAAAACAGATATATGTCAACAGAGTTAAACTTAAACATGTAATAAAGCACACATGTATACTCATACAGCATTACAGAACAAACAAGAATTAGACACATTCTACTGAACAATCATGAAATATATATTTATCAAAAATTGTTCATACATTGTTTGCAATATATTTTCAAAGATTTACAATAATGTTCAGATGTAACAGATTACAACATTCTTCAGTTTAATCTTAGTCTAATTCTGCTCTGGTTCTTTAATGACTATGCCTTTTCCAGCTTGCACTTTGGCTTTCACAGCAGTAGCAGCAGCAGCAGGCTCAGCTTCAGCAGTCTTCTTCCCTTTGGAGTCCTTCTTCTTCTGTTCTTCAGCCTTGATCTTTTGCCTTTCAAAATAATGATAGGGCTTAGGAAAGTACTTGCTAGGCTCCACAGCTGTAGGAGGTAGCTTTCCTAACTTAGCCTTCCTTCTATGTTGGACAATGGCTTCCTGCCTACTTTCATGTTTCCTCCATTCTGCCTCTGAGAACCACTTGTTCCTCTCATGGGCATTGTCCTTGGCCGCTTTCCATGCCGTGAGAATGATGTTCCTAGAAGTAGGGCTCCACTGTTCAAAATCTGGTTTTTGTTCAGCAAGTTCCCTGAACTTCTTCTTTGATAGCCTAGTCTCTTCTTCTTTGTCCAAAGCCTCTTGCATAGCAGCTGTGATAGGTTGAACAACCTTTTCCAGAATAACATTGGGCTTGCCAGCAGTTGGACTATACATTGTGCTTACATCAGCATGAACCATTTCAAAATCTGGAGGTGGATAGATTACATCAGCCACTGCCTGTTGCTCACCTCCAAGATATGTTCCTTGAATACCAGATTCAGCTACATTGTCATCATCACACAGGGGAGGATAGCCCAGTGTAGCCCTGATGGAATTGGATATCCATTTTGCATGGTCAGAACTGGCTTTGACTAACACCCTCTCCCCCTTTATGACTTCTTGGGCTACATGATCTCTCACATCATCTTTCTGGAACCTGATTTGGCTATCCAAATACCTTATTCCATCCTTAAAGAAAGGTCTAAGCTTGGTAAGCTGTTCAGAAATGACCTTTTGTGAGTCTGTAATGGCATTCTTTACAGCAGCAATTTCTGCTTGAAATATTTTATCAAAGTCAGCCTTGGCAGCAGCAGAGGAGGTTGATGGTTCATCAGACTTTTTCTTGAGTTCAGTGACTATGGCATTGTGAGATGCAGTCAAATTATCATTCATCCTGAGTTGATTCTCCAGCACATAGCCTTGCTTTAGTGCTATATCTTCTACTTTCTCTTTGATTGTTTCTTGATGTTTAGCCAGATAGACCACTGCATGAGCACCCTTTGTAAAACAATCAGTCATCTTCTTTTTATTAAGGTTCATTTCAAACCTTATTGACTTGATTTCCTGTCCCAGATCAGATTGTAGTGCCTTGTGCCCTTCATCAACATAAGTTTCTAAAGCCTTCCTTTGTTCATCCATCTTGATTTGCATGGCAAGCAGTAGAGCACTGTAATCAGTTGATGGAGCTTGTTGAACTAAGGAGTGTTGAGCAACAGTTTGTAGAGCTTTCTTATAGCTCTGACTCCTTCTTTTGAAAACAAAGAACTTCTTCTTCTTAGCTTGCTCAGCTTCATCATCTTCAGATTCTGATGTACTTGCTAATATTCACCCTATCCTTAGGGCTTGATGGTTTTTCAGTGTGCACATCTTGTGCCTTCTCAGTATCTAGCCTTATAGGCTCTTCTTGAATATCCAAATTCTCCCCCTCAATAGCAGCATCCTTCTCTGCATCAGCAGCATTCTTTTCCATATCAAAATCATCCTGATCTAAATTCAGAAATAGATCTTCCATTGTGTATTCTGCTGGAGACTGTGCAGGAGATGTACTGGTTTCATCAGCTACAACAGATGTGTCTTGGAGAACAACATCTGGTTCTTGAGTTGCTGGCTGATTTTGCTGATGGTCATCAGACAAATCAGAATTTATTATAGAAAAATTCAAAGTATTAAGGTCAACAAGTACCTCTTGAATGAGGAGGGTGGCTTGCTCACTCTCCAGTGTAGATGGTTCTGCTACACCTGGAAGCTCCCCCTGGATGTCAGCTAGCTCCTGAAGAGCAGGTGACTTTTCTGCAGCCTTATCCATTGGACTATCAGGAGTGAAGACCACATGTTCTTCACTGCCTGAGCTGCTGGAGGACTCTTGAGGCACAGCAGTAGTCTTCCTCTTCTTCCTGGGAGGAGAGTCTTTCTTAGAAGCTTGTTTCTCAGGGGTGGTCAATTCCTTTGACACCAGCACCCTTTCCCATCTAGAGAATATCCTTGAGTCCATTCTCCTCATGTGATTGATTTTTGTTCCTGCAGCAGAGCTCATTACCTCTGGAATTGATCCAGCCAGGTAGAGACTTAGTATCCTGCCCAGATTGGGCTTCTTCAGACTTTCTTTTACTTTCTCAAAGACAATCATAGACCAGTCTGTCTTAAGGTTGAAGATGATTCTGGTCATGATACTGAACATAGAGGCTGACACCCTGTCATGCCCTCCTGGTTTGCTTAGAATAACCTTGCCTACAACTTCAGACAGGAATTTGCCTTGAATGTTCATGCCTTTTCTGTTGAAGACAGAACCTATTCTCATCTTAGAATCAAGACCACACCAAGTGAGTGCTTCTCTGGTCTTAGATGTGGTCACTTCCTCTTCTTCTTGAATCTTAGGTAGCTGAAGTACCTTTCTCAAGGACTTGGGTGAAACCTTGACCTTGGTTCCATGCACTCTGGATTTGATTCTGTATCCAGAGTCGTCCACAGTTGCTCCAGTAAGAAATTCAATCACTTCCTTCTTCCATATCTTGGTTGGCTCTGAAACCAAGTATTCCAGTCCTGAATCGCTGACTAGGGTTATCACTGATTTGATTTCCTGATCACCGTCGTCGAATGCGCCTCGCACGAGCTCATAGCCTTCGTTAACGTTCTCTTCCAGCTTGGGAGCCATTAGGGTTTGAGAATTAGTCTTTAGAGAAGAGAAATGTCGACACAGGAGTTTAGTCTCGAAACTCTGAAAGCGTGTCGACAAACACAAACAGAACCCTATTTATACCTTTCTTGTTTGAAGACGAACAGGCGGGATGAATTTCTAAAGATGTGTCGACACTGTCAATAAGTGTCGACACTGACTTATAATGTCTCGACACACATGTGTCGACACAAGTTTAGTCAACAGATTTTATGTGTCGACACTTGGTTAAGTGTCGACACCACTATACTCGACATGTAGTCGAGACTTTACTTAGAAAAATTCTGAGTAAAACTTAAGTGTCGACACTTTATTGGATGTGTCGACACCTACTCGACATGTGTCGACACTAACATTCTGAAGTGTCGACACTAACTTCCTAGATGTGTCGACACCATTTTCCTGAAGTGTCGACACTTACTATTCTGTGTCGACATAGACTTGTCTATGTGTCGACACCTTTTTACTTAGCCAATTTTTGTTCTGTATACTTAATCTAAGTTTATCATACCTAGTTCAATTTTGAACCTATTAAACTTAGCTTCATCTAAGGGCTTAGTGAACATATCAGCTATCTGATTATCAGTTCTAACATATTCAAGTGCAATATCATTTCTTTCTACATGCTCCCTAAGAAAGTGATATTTAATCTCAATATGTTTAGTTCTACTATGTGATACAGGTTGTTAGCTATTGAAATAGCACTAGTAGAATCACAATAAAGTGGAGTTCTACTTACCTGACATCCATAGTCTTCTAGCTGATGTTGAATCCACAGAAGTTGAGCACAGCAACTTCCTGCAGCTACATATTCTGACTCAGCTGTGGAGATGGCCACACTGGTTTGCTTCTTACTACTCCATGAAATGAGTCTTCCACCTAGGAACTTGACAGGATCCAGTTGTGCTCTTTCTATCTTCTTTGCATCCTGCAAAGTCTGCATCTGAATAGCCTGTTAGATCAAAATCTCCATTCCTAGGGTACCAGAGGCCTAGATAGGGTGTGCCCTTTAGATATCTCAAGATTCTCTTGACTGCAGTCAAGTGAGATTCTTTGGGGCAGGCTTGATACCTGGCACAAACACATGTAGCATACATAATGTCAGGCCTACTTGCAGTCAAGTATAGTAGGGAGCCAACTATCCCTCTATACAAGGTTTCATCTACAGGTTTCCCTGCATCATCCTTGCTTAGAGACATACTTGACCCCATAGGAGTCTTCATGGTACTGGATGAATCCATACCATATTTCCTTATGAGTTCCAGGGTGAACTTTGACTGACATATGGACAAGCCACTTTCAGTCTGTTTAACTTGGAGACCCAAGAAAAACTTCAGTTCTCCCATACTACTCATTTCAAATTGACTCTGCATAAGCTTTGCAAACTTTTTGCAAAGGCTACTTTCAGTAGACCCAAATATAATGTCATCTACATATATTTGGACAAGTATTACTTTGCCTCTAGATTCCCTAAGGAATAGAGTCTTATCTATTTTCCCCCTTGTGAACTTGTTCTCAATGAGGAAACTAGATAGGGTTTCATACCAAGCTCTAGGAGCTTGCTTTAACCCATACAATGCTTTCCTAAGTCTATAGACATAATGTGGAAGAGTAGGATCAACAAAACCTGAAGGCTGCTCCACATATACTTCTTCTTTTAAATTACCATTAAGGAATGCTGACTTCACATCCATTTGGTATACTTTGAATCCTTGGTAGGTTGCATAGGCCAAGAACATCCTTATGGCTTCCAGTCTGGCTACTGGAGCAAAGGTTTGATCAAAATCAATACCTTCTTCTTGCCTATATCCTTTTGCAACCAGTCTTGCCTTATTCTTAATGATGACACCTTGTTCATCTAACTTGTTCTGTAGATCCACTTTGTTCCTATCACATTGTGATCTTTAGGCTTAGGAACCAGATCCCACACCTTGCATCTTTTGAACTGATTAAGCTCCTCCTGCATTGCTTCAGTCCACTGTGGATCTTGTATAGCTTCTTCAAATTTCTTTGGTTCTATTTGAGACAGAAAACTTGAATATACTACAGCATTCTGATTTCTGCTCCTTGTCTGAACACCTTGTCTTGGATCTCCAATGATCAGCTCTACTGGATGATCTCTTAGATGCCTGTTGGCTGGAGGCATCCTTACTTCTGGTTGAACTTCTTCAGCATCTTCATCAAGCTGAGTTCCTTGTACTTCAACAGCTCCTTGTACATGTAGTTCTCCCCCTGGACATAAGCCATCTTCTTCTACTTGCTGTCTTGCAGCAGGTACATCTTCTATGGTTAGCTTGTCCATCTTCTTAGTAAGACCTGTAGGGCTGCACACACTACTAGACAACTCATTGTTAATTAGTTGTGTTTCATCAAAAACTACATGCACAGACTCCTCTACAACTTGTGTGGTCAAGTTGTAGACTCTATAAGCCTTACTATTATTGCTGTACCCAACAAACACTCCCTCTTGGGACTTGGCAGCAAACTTAGTTAAGTAAGACTTCCCATTGTTAAGTATGAAGCATTTACAACCAAAGATCCTAAAATAGGACAGATTTGGTTTCCTGCCTTTCACTACTTCATAGGGGGTCTTGTTTAACCTTTTAGTGATGGTAGCCCTATTTATCACATGGCATGCAGTGTTAACTGCTTCAGCCCAAAATATTCTGGCAGTGATGAATCACTTAATAGGGTTCTACCAGCCTCTATCAAGGTCCTATTTTTCCTTTCAGCAATGCCATTTTGCTGAGGTGTTCTAGGTGAAGAGAATTCTTGAAATATCCCATAGTCTTCACACAGCTTTGTCATGCTTTCAGACTGAAACTCAGTACCATGGTCACTTCTAATTTTGACCACTGTACAGTTCAATTCATTCTGAATTTGCTTAACAAAACTATAGAAGACACTAGGTGTTTCAGATTTCTGCTTTAAGAAGAACACCCAGGAAAACCTTGAGTAGTCATCAACAACTACAAAGGTGTAGACCTTCCTACCTAAGCTGTGAACTGGCATTGGACCAAATAGATCCATATGCAAGAGGTATAAACACCTCACAGCATCTTTGTTGTCTAAGCTTCTAAAGGTGGATTTAGTCTGCTTGCCCTTTTGACAAGCTGAGCAAATGCCATCTTTGACACACTTAACTTGAGGACCATTCCTCACTAACTCTTTACTAAAGAGTTTGCCAATAGTCTTGTAATTAAGATGAGCAAGCCTCTTGTGCCATTTGACACATTGAGAGACTGTCTCATCAGCTACAAGACAGACTGGAGAACAATTGTTCTCAACCATAATGTCTAAGCAGTAGACATTTCTCTTTCTATATCCAGTCAAAATGATCTCTTGATCACTTGACCTCTTGATATGACAACCATTTTTAACAAATGAGATGTCATACCCTACATCACTTAATTGACTTATACTAATGAGGTTGTGTTTCAAACCTTTAACATAAGCCACTTGAGTAATGGTAACAAGGTTAGAAGAAATGTTACCAAACCCTTTGATGATTCCTTTTTCAGAACCACCAAAGGTCACCTTTGGACCATTTTTGATTGGGATGTAGTCCTTCAGTAGTCCCCTAGTTCCAGTCATGTGTCTGGAACAACCACTATCCAAGTACCATGTAGGGGTATGGTCCACTTGGATTCACCTGCAAAACAAATTAATGAACCTTAGAACCCAAAGTAAACTTGGGTCCTTGGTGATTGTTAGTTTGCAATTTGACATAGCTACCTGCTGGCTTTCCAACAGGTAACTTGCTACTCAACTTGGCACTGGCATTGTGCCAACAATCCAAGGCAAAGTGGCCAACCTTGCCACAACACCAGCATTCAAACTTGTTGTACCTTTGCTTAGGTACAACCTTTGCTGTCTTGACCACAGCAGCCTTGTTGAATGTTGGGGCTTTGCCCTTGGACTTGGACTGATCCTGAACAGTCCTCACAGGCTTAACAAAACCCAATCCAGCCTTTCCTTTATGATGAACAAATTCATCAATCAAGGGTAGCACTGATTTAGGTTTTGAAAACCTAGCAACTAGCTCTTTTTCCTTCTGGAGATTGATCTCCAGCAACTTAATTTGATCATTTTTAAATGTAATAGTACCCATCTGAATCACAGTAATGTGTTTCAGCCTGGCTACTTCATTCAGTTTTTGATCATACTCCTTCTCAAAATCTGTTGCAGCTGCCTTGAGATCAGCAATCTCCTTTGCCTGACTTTTGGCTAAGATCTTGCTTTTCTTATAGGCTTGCAACAGTACTTGGTATTCATCTAAGAGCTGATGAATATCTCCCTCAGATTCAGAATCACTTCCATCACTTGATGAAGATGATTCTGACTCTGAACTAGAACTGGAATCTGAACTTGGAGTTGGACTTTGTACCTGACTAGGTCCTGGCTGCTCCAGGATTTTGGTACTTTCAGTCAATGCCATTAGTCCTTGGCACTGAACCTCTTCTTGTTCATAGATTGATTCCATGATCTGCATAAACTCTTCTTCTTCTTCAGCAAATAGCCCTATATAGGCTTCAGCATCTGTCTCAGTGTCTGAAGAAGAAATATCTGAAAGAGTCTTCTCATTCTTTGCAACAAAGGACTTCTCCTTCTTTCCTTTGAAGTGAGTCTTCTTTTTGTCACTTGGATTCTTTCCTTCTTTCAGGACAATCTGCAATTACATGACCCTGTCTATTGCAGCAGTAACACACAATCTTAGACCCAGTTGCCTTGCTAGTCTTTGTCCTTTGCTTGTCCTTCTTTGAAGGCTTCTTCTCCTGATACTGAACTTCTTTCCCTTTGGAAAAAGAAGGTCTGGACTTCCACTGTTTCTTCTTCAGGAATTTCTGAAAATGTCTGGTAAATGCAGCAAAGTCTTCATCACTTTCACTGCTTGTAGATTTAGTGCTAACAGACTCATCAGAATCTGATTCAACTACCTCTGGAGGAGGAGTTGATGACTTAGTCCTGTTCTTTCTAGGTACTTCTGACTTAAAGGCAACAGTCCTTTCCCTGTGTTCAGTCCTTGTTGACTTTTCCTCCTCTTTTCTTACTGACAATTGCATCTCATAAGATAACAACTTGCCAAACAGTGTGGGAGGAGGAATTTCTCCCAACTTTGCCATTTCTCTGATGGCACAGATCTTAGTGTCCCAATCTTTGGTTAGGGACCTCAAGAACTTATCATTCAATTCATAGTTTGTGAACTCCCTTCCATAGGACATGAGTTCATTAACAATTATGTAGAACTTTTTGTAGCATTCAGTGATGCTATCTCCTCTTCCTTGCCTAAAGCTCTCATATTCTTGATTAAGCAAGGATTTCCTATCTTGTCTTACTTCTTCAGAACCTTCCATGTAGACAATGAGGGTATCCCACATTTCTTTTGCTGTTTTACAGTGAATAAGGTTCTGGAAGGTGGCATCATCAATTGCACTAACTATAATGTTCTGTGCCCTTTTGTCCATTGTAGCTAGGACAATCTCATCCTTGGTCATCTCAGAAAAATCCTTTGGAGTTCTCTGTGTAGCATCCAAGACTGAAATCTTCATGGGCACATAAGGCCCTTCCTTGACTGTGATGTAGATCCTAGGGTCAGAGGCCTCCATGAACAGCCTTACCCTTTCTTTCCAGATTCCAAAAATCTCCTTTCTGCAAATGGGCAGTTTCATTGAACCCAATTCCTTGTGATTCTCTGAAGACCCCATGTTTCTTGATTTTCTTGAAACTGTTTCCTGACTTATACTGAATCTGCCAAACTGGATCTCCTCAGACAGTTAGTCCTTTTTGAGGAACCTCCCTCTGATACCACTTGAAAGATATGGTACCTAAACACCTAGAGGGGGGGGGTGAATAGGTGACCTAAACCTTTTTTTAAACTTTGTTGGCAGCACAACAATTATTACAGCTAACAGCAATTACAGAAATCAAACAAGTAATCCACAGCACAGCACAGCACACCACAGCAGACACACTAATTTATAGTGGTTCCCCAATCTTTGGGTACATCCACTTTCCCCCTTCGCCTATCTAGCAGTGTACTAGATTCGGCCAAACTTCTCCACTAACTCAGAACCAAACTAGGTTCCTACCTCAGGCCCAAAGCCTTACACTCAGCCAAAAGGCCTACACTCAGCCACCCAGGCCTACACTCAGAGTTCTTCAACTCCTACACTCAGGCAACCAAGCCCTACCCTCAGCCTTTATAAAATAGGCTTACAATTCTCTCAGATCCAATGGATCCTACAAGTTTAAAATAGAAAGTACAATAGTTAACTCTACAACTCAGAAAATAGGAGAGGAGTTGAGAGATTCTTGAAGAGTTCTTGGAAGAACTCAGTTAGATCCAAACTGACTTAGCTTCCTTCAAAGCTTCTTGATTAGAACTGAATTAGTCTGAATCTTCTGCAGTTGTTCCTTGACCTCTGCTTCTTGAAATCCAGATGACTCTGAAATCTTCTTCTCAGCCTTAGTTCCAAAGACTGAATACTTGGTTGGAGCTCTCTCTCTCCAACTTCTTAGATCTGCTGATGCACAGCAAGATCTTCTTGTGTTGATACTCAATATACCACTTTTACAAAGATCTGAACTCTCTCTGTAAAAACTTTTTCAACCACTTCTATATTATCTCAACAATCAATCTTCATCTGTAAACTATGGTGCCTATTTATAGGCTTCCTTCATGGTAACCGGCTGGTCCGGTTCATAACAGACTTCTGATATCACTGACAGTTGATGTAGACCGGCTGGATCGGCAGCTGTCTTGTCAACCAGTTACTTCTTGAAATTCCTCTAACTGTCAGATAGTGTCGAGACTTTCTGTTCTTAAGTGTCGACACTTAAAGGCCAAGTGTCGACACATGTTGTGTAAGTGTCGACACAAGTCTACAAGGTGTCGACACAATTCCTTGTATGTCTCGACACAGTTTCTTCTGCATGTGTCGACACTGAAATTGAGTGTCGACACAAGTACTTGTACTTCATTCTTTAACTGTATTCTTCTAAGTGTCGACACATCTCCTTTGTGTCGACACATCTTCATGTGTAGAAACTGTCAAGTGTCGACACTGCTTCTTGGTGTCGACACAAGTCTTCAATCTTGTTTCTTCAGCTGAGTGTCGACACATTCCTTTAGTGTCGACACTTGTACTTAGAATATTTTGTAACTTTTCTGTTCTTTGCTAAGTGTCGACACAGCTCCTTGTGTCGACACTTTCTTCAAGTATAGAGTCTTCAACTAAGTGTCGACACATTGTGCTGGGTGTCGACACTTCCTTCAAGTGTTGACTCTTCTGGTTATGTGTCGACACATTGTGCTGAGTGTCGACACTTCCTTCAAGTGTTGACTCCTTTGAGTGTGTGTCGACACATTGTGTTGAGTGTCGACACATTCTTCATATGTTGACTCTGCTGATTGAGTGTCGACACATTGTGTTGAGTGTCGACACTTGTACTTTAGTCTCTGCAGAATTTTGCTGAGTGTCGACACAACTCCAAGTGTCGATACTTTCTGGTGTTGACTCAGCTCTTCTAGGTGTCGACACTTCTGCTAAGTGTCGACACAGCTTTTCTGCATTCTTCTTCACTGAGTGTCGACACAGCTCCAAGTGTCGACACTTTCTGACTGGTGTCGACTCTTCTTCCCAGGTGTCGACACAATGACTCCAAGTGTCGACACTGCTTGTCTGGGTGTCGACACAAGCTTTGTCAAGTGTCGACACTTTCCCTCTGGGTGTCGACACATGGACTTAGAATTTTTAGCCTCAGTCCAGTGTATTCCTAACCTGCACAAGTAACTCAAACAAACATCAAATACACTATGATGCATATCATTGAGTTAGGTGAGGCTTCTTCAAATCAGGTACATTTGACCAATGTACCCAACAGCACCAGCGAACTCGGCGAACTAGACAACTAACTGGACTTAGGCCCCCAAGACCATGTCCAACGAAAAATCGTGGTTACCAATCTTAACCGCCCCACCTGATACCAAGATCGCGCCCTATTGAACAACTCCAGTCCGCCACCATGCAGACTACTCCATCAGTCCACGCGACCTCCCGGAACATGTCTGCGTGACCTCCCGGAACATGTCCGCACAACTATTATTATACCACGATCCATTATCTAGACCACAAGCACAGATCCGTGTTGGACACCCACGAGCTCCATAATGAGTCCGCAACACCAACCAGCAATCTCCGATCTACCCCGCCCAGAAAACTCATGCGACCTGGCGACAAGCCACCCAGTCCACAATATCTGGCTACCTTCTAGCGAATCAGAGAACCTGAAGAACATGGCGACTCCAAAGAAGTCTGCCACTAACCCACGAATAACAATCCTATCCGCCCGGTTACATCACAAGAGCTTGCTGGTGCAGACCGCCAAAGAAGAAACTACAGCCAAAACCGGCTGCCCGGCTACACAATCCGCCAATGTTATCTGCCTAGTCCGCGCAGTCTCTGCGATCTGTGCAGAATTCCCAATCAATCCGCCCGACTTCCCCAAAACTTATCACTTCAACAATATCAATAATTCCTGAGTTGGCAAAATAGGAATATGAGTTATTTGATTCCTTTTTGGGGGCCATGTGTTGGGCTAGAGAGCACGCAAGCCCGATCAGAGCACCTGCAAATTATTTCGAGCAAGTACTTGCACGACCGTTTAACAGTATGCCGATACACAAACACATCACAAAATAAGAATAATAAAAGTGACACATGAGTTTAACGTGGAAACCCAATAGGGTGAAAATCACGGGACGATCGGAATCCAATCCAGAAAGCCACCACTAAAATGGATGAAACAATAGGCAATTATACGACTTTCCCTCCCCGATTCTTATAGGATCTTCACCAGCTTTACACTACACAATACAATAAATAGTAACAAGAAAAAATGGAAGTTACCGATAGTGACGGATGAGATGGATTACACAAATCTTTTTCAAGATGCCTCTTCAAATCCTTGCCCAAATCTGCTCTAGATTCAATCCGTGTAGACGAAGTATTCCTCGTCAACGTCATACAATGACGTCCGAAAACTCTCACAAAGTAAGAGGATTCTGTAAAGGCCTTTCTGTAAATCTTTCAATGCTTGAGTTTGGAGAGAAGTGAATTCCCTATCCCTCCTCTTTCATCCCTAATTATAGGGCCAAAACCAAGGAGGTAGATGTGGTAGATGACATATGGATGAAGCTTCCATGAAGCTTCCTTTGGTCAAAAAAACACATGTTGGTTTAAAGGTCAAAGATAGCTTCTACTTTTCACACTTGTCATGAAACACATGCTTGAAAAGCATGGTCAAAGTTGGCTAGCCTCTTTCATACTTAAAAGGAAATTATCTTAACACCATGCACGCATGAATATCCCATCATCATTGACATTGGTGAGGTGTATATGGCCTTGGAGAAAATAAGCATGTAGCTATTTTAGGAGGAGCCACCTGTGAGAATTTCTGAGAACCGCCTGAAGTTTTCTTGGAGGAGCCACCTTTTTCTCCCCCTCAGCGGTGGTTTCTCTCCCTTTTCGATAGCACACTTAGGAGGAAATTATCTTAACAAATCTCCCCATTTTCGACTAAGTGAAGAAAACCTATCATTCTAACAATCTCCCTCAAAGTCTTTAATCTGCCTCCCGCCATGTCCTCCATCAACATGTCTCCACATTCGATCAACAACATCAAATTCGAGTTATTGAGACTCAAAATCAACATTTTATCCACAAAAGACTGGAATTGTACCCAACAACTTATTATCCCAATTGCTTTATGTGGAGGGAACTGTCATGCTGACGATCCTCGCGCAGTGCTCGAACTTCCCTTTTGACAAGATCTTCATAAGCATATTTGCTCCTTTGTCATTCGTGTGCACCTTTTACAAATCCAGCTTTTTTTGCACTAGAGTATCACATATCCAATGATACCGCATGTCAATATGTTTGGATCTCGAGTGGAAGGTGGGGTTCTTCCCCCAAGTGAATCACACTATGACTATGGCATAGGAGTGTGTAGCGCGCCTGAGTGAAACCCAGCTCCTTGATGAAGCGTTTCATCCAAATAAACTCTTTCCCTGTCTCAGTAAATGCAATAAACTCTGCCTCTATAGTAGACAGTGCGACACACTTTTGCAGTCTAGACTGTCATGACACAGCTCCCACTACAAACAAGATCAGATACCCAGAAGTAGATCTTCTGGAGTATAAATCTCTAGCCATATGAGCATCCATATAGCCTAGTAGATCTGGCTCACTAACTCTGAACCTTAATGTCAAGTTTGACGTCCCATGTAGGTACCTTAGAATCCACTTTACAGCGTTCCAATGCTCTCTCTCGGGGTTGGAGAGAAACCTACCAACAGTTTCAACTACATGTGTTATATTAGGGCGGGTGCACACCATCGCATACATAAAACTGCCAAATGCAGAAACATAGGGGACCTCCTGCATCTCTTCTTTCTCCTCAAATGTTCTTGGTAGGGCTGTAACGGTTCAGTTTGTAAGCAAAACCGTAAACCAAACCATCCTTGTGTGGTTCCAAAGATTTGGAACTGAATCGAACCGCTCAAACATTGAAACCAAACTGATTGGTTTGGTTTTGGTGGTTTAAATAATGTGATAAAGCCTAAATATTTATAGATAGAGATCTGGGATGGTGCAATGAATGAGGCTCAACCACCCAACATGAAATTGTTATCTGAACACAATTCCTGTCACATAACCATTTCAGGACTCCAAAATCAAATGAATGAAAAATGAAATATTCATCAATATTGTTTGTTTGGAGAAAAATCTAGATTAGAGAAATATATAGACTAGAGATTAACGACAACTTAGATTTTAATCAAAACAAAAAATAAAAAACTTGAAATATAAGAGAAATATCTGTTGTATGATTAACAATATGGTTTAATAAAATTTAATTAATAAATTAAATGTTTTATATACAGTGGTTCGGTTTGGTTCGACTTGATTCGGTTTATCACACAAAACCATAAACCGAACCAAACTGTATGGTTTTTTTAAAATCAAAATCGTAACCGAACCGCGGCCTGCTGAAACCGAACTAAACCGTATGTTTTGGTTTGGTTTGGTTCGGTTCGAATTTGCGATTCAGTTTGTTTTGGCTTACATACCTAGTGTTTGGGCATTGGTCAGCAGTAAGTCTAAAGTGAGCTGCGAGCGGCATGCTCACCTTCTTCGCTTGATCCATACTGAATATCTGTAGTACCTTTCTGATATATCTCTCTTGAGATAACCAAAGTAACTTGTGCCTTTATATCTCTGAATATGCATCCCTAGGATGGTATTCGTAGCTCCCAAGTCCTTCATCACAAACGTGGAGCTCAACTGCCGCTTCAGCTCGGCAATGCACGCAGTACTCCTCCCAACTATCAGCATATCGTCAACAAATAGGAGTAAGATGATGAAATCCTCTAAAGCATACTGCTTTATAAACACACAGTGATCAAGGGTGGTCCTCCTAAAGTTGTTCTCCCCCATAAAAGCATCAAACTTCTTATACCACTATTGTGGGGCCTGCTTCAGTCCATACAAACTCTTCTTCAGGTGACGGACAGGAACTCCTTCCCTTTCACTCGAAAACCTTCAGGTTGTTCTATATAAAGCTCCTCCTTAAGATCACCATGCAGAAAAATGATCTTGACATCCATCTGTTCCATCTCCAGGTCTAGCCTCGTAGCAAGGCCAAAAACAACCCGAATAAACAATATCTTCACAACAAGAGAAAAGATCTCATCGAAATCAACTCCTTATTTTTGATTGAAACCCTTCACCACTAATCTGACCTTGTATTTGAGTGTTGTTGAGGGGTCTCCCTGTTTTACTCTGAAAATCCACCGATTATTCAGAGCCTTCTTGCCCTTAGGTAATTCCACTAAATCATAAGTGTAGTTCTCATACAGAGAATGTATCTCCTCCTGCATAGCAACCATCCATTCTTTCTTCTCCGAGCATTGCATCGCCTCTTCAAAGTACTTGAACTCCCCTGCATCAATCAACAAAATATACTCATTAGTAGAGTATCTCAAAATGGGTGTCTGACTCTATCAGACCTCCGTGGAGCGAGCTCAGCTGCTGGTATAGACATATCATCAGTCATGTTCTCTGTAGGCTCGTCATCAATAACATCCTCATGATCTGGAAGTGGCTTAGTGTCCTGTATCGGCTCAGGCACTACAACCTCCTCAGTTGTTGAAGCCAAAAGTTGGCCTCAACGAGAGTTCGGACCTTGGAGTGTAGTCGACACCTACTTCTCCCAAACCCAAACCCCTGACTAGTAGCAAAGAACCAAGAACTGGCCATTAAACTCAGCTGGGAGGTCCCTCCACTAACTCGAAAGATCTTTGAGTGCTTCTCCTCCTTAGCCAATTGTTGGGCTAGGAGTACCTCAAAAAGCACTAATTGATTTGAGGAAAATGTGAAAGTTTGTCTTCTAAGGTACCTTGTGGGTCATATTTATAGGCTCTCAGTATCTGGTCTGCTAACAACGTAACTCCTCTATTCTGAGAGGATATTTGCAGCCCAACTTGGTCTTCCAACAACGTAACTCCACTGTTCTGAGGAGTTAAATGCAGACCCGAGGGCATCTTGGTAAATTACCCCTAAATCCTGCTTGGGTGGAATCCCTTCCGCTACTCTATAAACTTTCTGCCTGGCCTATGCAAAACTTAGGGGCAAGCCGTATAGCGCTGAGAGCGCTGAGTGGCGGAACAGGACTGGATGCCAAGAGCAAAAGGGCATTGAGTGGCAGTAGCGACGACACCGTCACTTCAGGCCCTGTCGTCCTGGCCTGGCTGTCCTGCTGCAAAGTCTGCGGCTGCTCTACCTACGGGGTGACCTCCTAAAAAGGAAGATGTAGCAACCGTTAGTCGAAAAGACTAAGTGGCTTCACATCCGCTCCCCCGGCGACTCCTCGGCACCGGGCGGGGAAAGGAACAAGGGTACAAGTATAATACAAGTAGTAAAGCAGGTACAAGCAGGTACAAACAGGTACAAGCAGGTACAAGCAGGTGGTAATAAAACATGAATAACAACATTATAAACTAGCAGTTCTACTTGAATAACAATATTACAGACTAGCAGTTCTACTTGAGCAATTAGTAAATCAACAAGTACAAGTAACTACAGCAGAAAGTAACTTAACTTATAAGGATGCTCATACAAGTTTATAAGTTAAGGATCAGGTTACATAAAAGTAACTCATCGTATAAGAGTGCTCATACAAACTTATACGATGAGGGTCTTGTTTGTGCAATGCTATGTAATAGTATGTATGATATGCAATGACTCACCCATGATCACACACATGCAGTTGCTATGTCGACACATACTATAGTTCCAACTATTCGAGTAGGTAGCTAACCTCTCAGGCATCACTCGCCGTGGCCAGCCGGTGATAGTAGAGCGGGCATCTCTGCTACTAGGCGGGTATCCACACTACTTCACCTAGGCCTCCGTATGTCTCAACGCTAAGAACACGAGAGCGGAGCCCATGCGTACCATGGCCCAGCGGGGTCTCGGGTAGATGTGCACCGAGAACACAGCCCGAACTGTCCTGGTGTGACCCGGAAGGGGCCTCAGAAGAAGCACGAGGACCAAGCCCAACCGTTCACCTGGCACGGAACGAGCCCTAGGACGTATACACCGAGGACCAAGCCCAACTGCCCAAAGTCTAACTGTCAACTCCCATCGGTGTGACGATCGGCGAGCCTGTAGACCTGCCACATTATCCTTAACCCAGGATTATGACACCGCGTGTCGACTCACACCACATGCAAATTCCACAACACCGTGGCATGGAAGGTGCCTCGGAAGTAAGCACGAGGACACAACCCAACCATCCACTCGGCACGGAAGGAGCCCCGGGACGTAGACACCGAGGACCAAGCCCAACCGTACATCTATACCTTATTTCAACATTAGCTCTAAGTATTGGACTACTACACTTCATTCTAACCATCATACATACTCATGGCCATGACTTATCCTTCTATTTGTCATTCCAAATAATTTCAGCATATTGCAAACATGAAGCGCATTAATAATAATCTACCAATTTGTATTCAGTCATTTCATTCATCATATTATAAACATAGTGCACATTTATAATAATCTATCAATTTTAACAACTCATATCATGCATTAGAGTTTGCTCCACAATTCAGTTTTATGAAATCTAATTAACAAGATTTATCATTCATAGCACTACGGTGGTCAACATAAAATAGTTCATCAAATCTAGAGTTAATTAGCAACATCGATTCCACCGAATTCAAATTCATAATATATATAAACCTCAGAATTTAAGTGTAAAATAAATCTGAATAGCAACTTCGACCGGAAATTTCAGAAGCCACAGGAATCTGGTGAAGACGTGTAGCCCCTCGATGGAAAGGTCTTTCCATGGTTTACAACTTTCATATTCAGCCCACAACCAATATTTGAGTGTATCCTATTTGAAATCGGCCTTGAAGTCCGCTGCGTACAGAACACAATTTCTGCATGCAGGATTTATTGGACGTCATGTTCGTTCAGACTTTCCCGTGGCTACATACTTCGCATAAAGACGTGCAACCACTTGTTGGAAAGGTATTTTCAAGGGATTCAACTTTCATGTTTAGTAGAAAGCCCAAATCTGTCCACATCCTACATGAAAATGGCCAAGAAGATCGCGGAGCGCAGAATACAGATTTTGCACGCTTCGTAAAGAGAAATGAACGGCATCGATTCATCTTCCTCTCCAAGTCGATCTTCCAAAATCACTCCAGAATTTCCTCCTCCCTTATTTACCCTCATGTGGCCATGATTCTTCACGAAACCATCCACCCATCATCACATAGAAGAAAGGGGAGGTTGAAGAGATCTAAAACCTAAAACACATGTCTTAGCATAGCCATTCCTAGAAAACTCCTTCTCTTCATCAAGACTCTCTTGAGTCGATATCTCTCCTAAGAAAATAACTAAAGATCTAGCAGCAAGGGAGATGGTAGGAAGCTCATCTCATTTCCTGCGTTTCCACTATTTCCGGTCATAGATCGTGTAATTCTTCTTGGCAGCATCTTCTTTTTCACGGCGGTGGCGGATCTTCTCCTCTAGAACTAGATCCAGCGACTTCCTTCTCTCAACAGGAGTTTCTCTCAGAAAAACGGCTGGAATGAGGAGTGAAAATGGCTAGGGTTATCGCTTCCCCTTTTATATAAAAGTGACATGGGTAGGGACACGCCTGTGTCCTTACCCGTGTCCTTCTTAGGCGAAGCGTTACGACAGTTTTTATGCGTCGGTTCAATACTCGACACGACACACGGGTGGGACACGCCCGTGTCGGCCCAGTCACGCCCGTGACATGGGGCGTGTAACCCACTCGAGACCTACTTGAGAGGACTTACTCAAGAGAAAACCAACTACTCGAGTACCCGGATAGGACACGCTCGTGTCACATGGATGACACGCCCGTGTCACACCCTCTTACTCGAGTACTTTTCCACCTACTCGAGTATATTTCTACCTACACGAGATCTACTCGAGGATGAGAGGGACACGCCCTGTGACACGCCCGTGTCACAGGCCGTATACCCCATACTTGCCACTCTACAATCATCAAGCGCTGGTCATCGACCAGAGGGAACACATGCCCTCCGACACGCCCGTGACACGGGGCGTGTCTCGCCCAAACACTTCATCGAACCCATTTTCGTCGATCTCGACACGACTCGTCGAGCTCAACTCGACAGATCGACACACGGGTAGGGACATGCCCGTGTCTTTACCCGTGTCATACAATTCGTCGATCTCGACACGACTCGTCGAGCTCAACTCGACACATCGACACACGGGTAGGGACACGCCCATGTCGCTACCCGTGTCATACAATTCATCGATCTCGACACGAAGTTCGTCGATCTCGACACGCTGTGTAGAGTTCAACTCGACACACACGCACACGGGTAGGGACACGCCCGTGTATTTACCCGTATCCCTTCACACGGGTAGTGACACACCCGTGTCACTACCCCTGTCCTTCTTTGGACATACTCAAGTCATCGACTCGAGAGCTGGCCGCTCCCACACGGGTATGGACACGCCCGTGTCTCTACCTGTGTCCTATGCTTGACTGATTTCTCCTCCTTTTCACATGTGTTGCCCTGTTGTCAGCACTCCCCCTGAACCCAAGTCTATCACCTGACTCAAAAACACGTACGAGGGGCCTAGTGCGATTCGGGACGTTACAAATCCTATAAACAAAATAAAGATTTCATCCCAAAAATCAGGCTTAGGCTATGGAGAGAAAAGCATAACAGAAATATAATATGCTTTTAAATAAAATTACCTTAAGCAAACAACTCCGAATAGTGTTTTTGCATCACATCCACCGGCTCCCATATATATTCCTCCTTCCCATGATTGGACCATAACACCTTCACCAAGGGAACACTTTTGTGGCGTAACTTTCTTTTCTCTCTACCTACGATCCGCACCGGCTCTAGTCGCACAGACCTATCAGACGCCACAACACCATCAGTTGTGGGATGTATTGATCGGGCTGCAACAATGCCTTCCGAAGCGACGACATATGGAAAACGTCGTGGAGGTTCTCTAGCTCGGACGGTAACTCCAACCGATAGGCCAACGAGCCAATCCTTTCCAATATAGTATAAGGCCCAACATACCTTGGGCTGAGCTTTTTCACACCACGCACACGTGACACTCCATGCATCGGTCGGATTTTCAGGAACACCTTATCACCCACTTGGAACTCCACCATCTGGTGCTTTGCATTATAATACTTCGCCAGCTGACTTTGAGCTTCCAACATGCGATCCCGTATCAGTCTAACTGCCGCATCAGTATCATTAATATATTCAACACCCAAAGCCTTCGGGTCTTCATCTTGCACCCAAGACAAGGGGGTTCTATGTAACGGTCCAGGCCCATCAACATGGGACCCAGCTGGACCGCCGGCCTACCAGGTTCCAGACCCGGGCCCACTCCTGGTAGTCAGCCTATCACATTCAAGCCTGCAGGCCATGCACCCCAACCCCTCTCCAGCCCACCGGCGGGTTGTTGGTGGCCGCAGCCTCCCTTTGATGAGGTAAACTCGATAGTCAAGCCTGCACTACGGGGACTTCCCAGGAGGTCACCCATCCCAGAATTTCTCCATCCCGAGCACGCTTAACTATGAGAGTTGAAAGAACTCCATAGTTAAGCGTGCTCGGGATGGAGAAATTCTGGGATGGGTGACCTCCTGGGAAGTCCCCGTAGTGCAGGCTTGACTATCGAGTTTACCTCATCAAAGGGAGGCTGCGGCCACCAATAACCCGCCGGTGGGCTGGAGAGGGGTTGGGGTGCATGGCCTGCAGGCTTGAATGTGATAGGCTGACTACCAGGAGTGGGCCCGGGTCTGGAACCTGGTAGGCCGGCGGTCCAGCTGGGTCCCATGTTGATGGGCCTGGACCGTTACAAAAAGTGCACTTTTATTGTAACGCCCCTAGCCGATCCAACGTGACAGCGTCACGGCTCCGCTCTAGGCGACGCTACCGGGCTGCAGCCCAAGCACCCCAACCCCTCTCCTTCCACAGGCGGGTTGTTGGTGGTCACAACCTCCCTTTGATGAGGTAAACTCGATAGTCAAGCCCGCACTACGGGGACTTCCCAGGAGGTCACCCATCCCAGTACTACTCCAGCCCGAGCACGCTTAACTATGGAGTTCTTTCACTTCTCATCACCAATTGAGCTGCAGATCAATTGGTGATGAGAAGTGAAAGAACTCCATAGTTAAGCGTGCTCGGGCTGGAGTAGTACTGGGATGGGTGACCTCCTGGGAAGTCCCCGTAGTGCGGGCTTGACTATCGAGTTTACCTCATCAAAGGGAGGCTGTGACCACCAACAACCCGCCTGTGGAAGGAGAGGGGTTGGGGTGCTTGGGCTGCAGCCCGGTAGCGTCGCCTAGAGCGGAGCCGTGACGCTGTCACGTTGGATCGGCTAGGGGCGTTACAATAAAAGTGCACTTTTTGTAACGGTCCAGGCCCATCAACATGGGACCCAGCTGGACCGCCGGCCTACCAGGTTCCAGACCCGGGCCCACTCCTGGTAGTCAGCCTATCATATTCAAGCCTGCAGGCCATGCACCCCAACCCCTCTCCAGCCCACCGGCGGGTTGTTGGTGGCCGCAGCCTCCCTTTGATGAGGTAAACTCGATAGTCAAGCCTGCACTACGGGGACTTCCCAGGAGGTCACCCATCCCAGAATTTCTCCAGCCCGAGCACGCTTAACTATGGAGTTCTTTCAACTCTCATCACCAATTGAGCTGCAGCTCAGTTGGTGATGAGAGTTGAAAGAACTCCATAGTTAAGCGTGCTCGGGCTGGAGAAATTCTGGGATGGGTGACCTCCTGGGAAGTCCCCGTAGTGCAGGCTTGACTATCGAGTTTACCTCATCAAAGGGAGGCTGCGGCCACCAACAACCCGCCGGTGGGCTGGAGAGGGGTTGGGGTGCATGGCCTGCAGGCTTGAATGTGATAGGCTGACTACCAGGAGTGGGCCCGGGTCTGGAACCTGGTAGGCCGGCGGTCCAGCTGGGTCCCATGTTGATGGGTCTGGACCGTTACAAAAAGTAAACTCGACAGTCAAGCCCGCACTACGGGGACTTCCCAGGAGGTCACCCATCCCAGTACTACTCCAGCCCGAGCACGCTTAACTATGGAGTTCTTTCAACTCTCATCACCAATTGAGCTGCATGGAAATCTGCCCAACATGAAAATTGTAGCTTAGGGTGTCTAGTTTGTAGCAAAAATTGTTTGGACCCTTTTGGGCCACTGGTTAGACCAGGTACCCTTTTTGGTAGGACCTATACCTAGACCTAAACAGAAATTATTCTTGGTGCCCACACTTCATGCCTTGTCCAAACAAGTTGAAATTTGGGCAGTGAGAAGGTCTTAGTCATATCTAGAACCTGTCCAAAATTTAGAATTTTTGGAGAACATTTTTCTATAGTTTTTAGAAAAATTTAATAAATCATGATTAATTTAATTATGTGACCTAATTAATTTAAAACTCCTCTAAATTTTGGTGGGTGGTCTTAGATGACATGATAGGTATAGGGTTAAAATTTTAGCTCATTTGGAGATGTTTAGGATAGGTAATTTACCCACCCTATATATGACCCTATAAGGGTATTTTGGTCAAAACCACTATTTGATGGTTGAGTGGCCAAATTCCCTCATCAGAGGCTGAAATTTTGGCCACTGATATACTTTGACTTTTTACACTCACTTATGAAGTTTGGAGTGGTTTGGACTAGGGTAGCCCTAGAATTTTAGGGTAGGCCCTTTAGGGTAAGTTTCTAGGGTTTGAGGAATTTGGGGTCAAAAGACCTTGGATGGGCTTGAAACTTGGGACAGATGTCCATAGGGTTACTATGGTCCTGTGGTTAAAATTTTAGGGCATTTGGAAGACTTTAAATCCCTTAAATCTATAACCCTAGTTTAGGACACTAGCTTTGAAATCATAAGTTCTAATACCAACACTTTCTGAAAAGGGCTGAGTTTTTGAATGGGTAGTTGTTTAGGGTACATACATCTCTGGAAATTTTATAATAAATTTTGGATGAATATTTTTGGTACTTTATTCACAAAGTCATGTTTTACAATTTCCACTTAGGAATTTTTGGAGATAAATATACTTGATTAATCTGATGAAACTTAGCAAAGGGGCTTGTAATAATGGAACCCATCTCTGTAAAATTTTATGAAATTTTTGAAGAATAATATTTGGTAGTTGCTTCTTTAATTATTTAATTCTATGGAACTTGGGTAAATTTAATAATGACATTTAGATGGTCTGAAAAATTTTAATTTCTTCATCATGATGTTTCTAGTTCCTTATGAAGCCCTAGTAATTTTTACATAATTATTGGAGACATTTTTGTGGCACTTCCTTCATTATATTTGATCTTGGGAATTATTTTCAATAAATCTTTTAGAGGTCAAGAACTATATGGAAAATTATGAAAATTGGCAACTAATAATATTTCTCTGTTATTTAGTGGATAAAAATTTTAGGAGGCCATTAACTGAGCAAATCTTATGGTTCATGTTCAAATTGACTATGGCCTAGTTGTTGAGGAAATTTCAATAAATAGTAGATTAATTAGGAAAAATATAATTTTCTGAATTTAGACTATATTTATCATAATAGACCTCTGGTAAAATTTGTAGAGTTATTGGAGGAGAATTTAAAGTATCACCTATTGAGTACATCATGTAGCTTAAGTGGTCTGCATATAGCAAAACTGCAGGATTTCATTTGGATGTGAATTAGGGCACGTATGATGGGTCTTGATGGTTTGCTGTAAGAACAAGTGGAATGGGCTGCATCTTTGGAAGATGAGTGAGTAGGGTGTGGTTTTGTCTAGGGTTTAAAGGCGTTCGGGTCCGACGAAAGATCGTCCTACCCAAGGAGAGTTGGAGTCAAATCACCCTAGGATTAGCATATCGAAACATGAGAAAATAATGGGTAAGGGAATCAACCAATAATAAAATAAGTACCTTGCGAAAGGGAACGCTGGGCGTAATCCCAACACAGTTCCTAGTGCCCCTTGAGAGCCCTTCACAGGGAATACCGGGGGCAGGTCTGGGTTAACGTAAACTGTTTAACAAGCTGAAAAGAGTAACTTAGTAATTAGGGTTGCACATTTCACAGACACTGATGGCACGGGATGTTAGCTGGGAGCTTCGGCTCGGATGGTTAAAGATGGACTTTGGGTCCGGGGAGCTTCGGCTCGATTGTTTGAGACGGACGTGTTGGTCCGGGGAGATTCGGCTCGGGTTTTGATTACGCTAAATTTGCATGTGCATAAAAGGAATGATATTAAGGTGGTGGGTCTTCGGTATTGGAGGATCTTAGCACAGACACCAATCCGTTGACTCGGCAAGTGTTGTGATAGCACTTCGCCAATAGAAGTCCGGTGCGCCAGCCGACAAGAGTACGCAGGAGTCCGCTTGTGCACCAGCGTTGAGGCGTACGATAGGTCTGACCAGTAGTGCTATACTGGTTTAGAGGTGGGCGAGGCCCAACCCACCGCTTCCGTCTGCCACTACGGAGGTATCCTGGGAGGTGAGGCTCCAGAAAGGGGGAACTAAAGGTCTGTGTGCACAGAGTCGGGTGTGTGTGTTGCACTTGCTTGATCCATCATACCCACTTGCATGTCATAGCATAAGCGATTCATTTAACCTTCGACACCTAAAATATAAGTGGTATGGGACACTTATACATTAGGCCCTGCAAAACGACCCCTTGGTCTATAAGCTTGTGTGGGCAAGTTTATAAATTAAGGTTAATTTTCTTTACATATATATATTGCTGTTAATAACCGACACCCCAACGTATAAATTGGTATGGGACTCTTTATACGATGGGAGCCTTGCAAAAGACCCCTTGCTTATATGTACCCATATAAGTTAAGGTCACTTTACTTTACTTGTTTACATATATGATTAGTTACTATATAAATTGCTAGATTTAGGTCCACCGTCACCTGCATTTGATATACTCTCCACTTTCAAGTCCTCCCTTTCTTCCTCTCCGCTCGGTGCCTAGGAGCCACGGGGGAAGGGGTGGGGGATGATAGGATTTAGTCTTTTAGACTAACGGTTTTCGAACCACATCATTTAGGGGATCGCGGAGCCCAGATTGGAGGAGCAGCCCCAGAGGTTGACACGCTTGGAGATAGGGCAGTCTAGCACAGGAGTTCAGACAGCTGGGACCGTGAGGCCCTTACTCTAGTAGTTTTTATTTTATTTCCTCATGAGAGATCTTGTGGTGAGGAATTGATGTATCGGGCATAAGCCCTTATTTACAGTGTTTGGTTTTGTGGACTCTCCCATCGTGGAGGTATTTTACTTGATGTGATATTTTTGTGGACTTTTTCTTAGAGTTTTGCTGCGCGTGATATTACTCTAATTTTGTTACTATGCTGCGATCGAATTGGCCGGCAGAAACAGCATTTTGTGGTGATGCCGCTTCAAGGCGTGAAGGAGTCACCGCAAAACGGCGGTTCTGGGCCTAAGACCCCGGTGTCGAGAAGGAAAAAAAATGGGGTCTTACAAGTGGTATCAAAGCAAACCTCGATCGACAAGTAATAGTCCACAACCCCTGGTCCACCCCCGCGCGAGCTTAGTTTGCGGACAAACTAGCAGCGGAAGCAGTGGTGAGACCCTAAGGAGGAATCACTTGTAAAATAGTCCACTTTGCATATAATTGAGCTGATTACCCACTAATATAGTTTGTTTCGCAGCCTCCAGCTCAGCCCACACCACAAGGCGGGGCCCAGCGGACTCCGGACGTTGCACCACCTCCCCCGGTCCCTACTCCTTTCCTACAGTCGGAGGTGGGACAGACGTTGACAGCCATTTTGGATGCTTTCAGGGCTCAACAGGTTCTGGCTCCGCAGCCAAACCCGAGCGTCAACTGGCTGAGTATCTTTCGAGGACTCGCTCCCCCATCCTACTGTGGGACTGAGTCTGCCGTCCGGACAGAGGAGTGGCTAGATATCATGTACGAGATGTTGACTGGAATCAAGTGCCCGTGGGAGGAAAGGGTGCCCTTGGTCGTGTCTTGCTTGGAATCTCATGCTAAGAGGTGGTGGAAGACTTCCCTAGATACGATTTTTGCTGACAGGGCGGCTGCGGAGATAGCTTGGGAGGAATTCAAGGGCGCTCTATTGGAGCACTTTGTTCCGCAATCAGCCAGAGATGAGCTGGAGGACAGGTTTTTGCAGTTGAGGCAAGGGAGCAAGACGGTGGTGGAGTACCACCGAGAGTTCGATCATTTAGCCCGGTTTGCAGACTCATATCAGTTGGACGAAGCTGGGTATACGAAAAGGTTCTACAAGGGCCTGCGGGAGGAGCTGAGGGAGTCCTTACTATTTGTATCTGACGGGCCCATCTCCCGGATTTTGGAGATGGCGAAAAGAATCGAGGCGGATTGGCTTACTACTCGGGGCCGGAAGCGGCCAAATGAAGACCAGAGCCGGGGAGCCCGAAATGATCAGCGGCGGGGCCGCATCACAGATGGAAGAAGGGTAGAAGACCAGCCTCATCAGGAGGCGAGACAGGAGATAGGAAGACCAGTGTTGATGGCTCCACCACCAGTTCAGAGGCGGGACGAACAGAGACTCGGGGGAATGGCGTATCAACCGCCAGTGTGCTTCGATTGTCACCAGGTGGGGCACATTAGGAGGAACTGTCCCATGGGGAGGGCACCCCCACCAGCACCACAGGCTACCCCACCAGCGCCATACTTCGGAGGCCGGGGTCGTGGCTGAGGACGTGGATACCCAGGTGGCGATCGTAGACCGGAAAGGGAGCAGGCGTATGCCTTGGATCTGGCACAGCCTCGAAACCCGGAGCAAGTCATAACAGGTATGACAAGAGTTTTTTTTTAAAATCATTTAAATAAGAATTCCATTATCTCTGCTGTAAATTTCTAGAACTTCTCAAAAAAAATGATTAAATAGGAAGAAACTAGTTACAGAATCCTAAGACGTTTAACCGATCCAGGTATAGTCTTCGTCAGCGGCAAACCCGCCTACACATTGTTCGACACGGGTGCTTCGCACTCGTTCGTATCAGAGGCTTTCGTGGAAGGGCTAGAAGGCGTAGAACGGTTCACAGGCCTGACGAGGAGGGTGCGTTTACCTGATGGATCGGAACTATTCACCTCTGCCCACTGCAACATGGAGGCGGAGATTGGCGGGAAGCCATTCGAAGTGGCGGCAATGATTCTTAGAATGCCAATCTTCGAGTTGATCCTGGGCATGACATGGTTGTACTGGAACCATGCCCAGATTGATTGCCAGGCGAAGAAGATCACAGTGAGGCATGGAGACTCGTTTATTGTCATCGAAGGTATAAGATCCACCTCTTGTGTGCTTTTATCTTCAGTACAGGCCGTTAAGGCCCATCTACAGGGGAGGAGGTTTACCAGATTCTATTTGAGATAGAGGAGGCCAAGGGGGCCATGACAGACATCCCAGTGGTGCGGGACTTCGTCGACGTCTTCCCAGAGAAATTGCCAGGACTACCTCCGTGTCGAGAGCAGGATTTTCAGATAGAGTTAGTGCCAGGAGCCAGGCCGGCATCTAGGGCCCCTTACCGGATGGCCCCGAAGGAGTTGGCGGAGTTCCGGAGTCAGCTGCAGGAACTTGTAGAGGCAGGGTTCGTCCGGCCAAGTTCTTCACCGTGGGGAGCCCCGGTGCTGTTTGTCAAGAAGAAGGACGGAAGTCTCCGCCTGTGCATAGACTATCGAGCGCTGAATAGACTCACGGTTCGGAATACCTACCCACTCCCACGAATCGATGAGTTGTTCGACCAGCTGGAGGGAGCACATTTCTTCTCGAAACTTGACTTAAGGTCAGGCTATTATCAGCTGCGGATCCGAGAAGAGGACATTCCGAAGACCGCTTTCAGTAGCCGATACGGACTGTTCGAGTTCACAGTGATGCCGTTCGGGCTCACGAATGCACCATCAGCATTTACGAGCCTTATGAACAGGGTGTTCAAGGAATATTTGGACGTATTCGTCATCATCTTTATTGACGACATCCTTGTCTACTCAAAGACGGAAGGGGAGCACGCACGACACCTGACCTTGACATTGGAGAGGTTACGGGAGCATCAGCTGTACGCAAAATTCAGCAAATGCCAGTTTTGGCTAAAGGAGGTGGCCTTCTTGGGCCATATCGTCAGTGGGGCTGGGTTGGCGGTAGACCCGGCCAAGATTCGGGCCGTTCAGGATTGGCCACCATTGAAGACGGCGACAGATGTACGGAGCTTCTCGGGACTTGCCGGGTACTACCGGAAGTTTGTAGAGGGATTCTCCCGGATCGCGCTCCCTCTTACGACTCTGACGAAGAAGGAATCCCCTTTTATTTGGACACCACAGTGCGAGGCAGCCTTCGTGGAGCTGAAGAGTCGGCTCACCTCGGCTCCCATCCTCGCTATTCCGTCAGGAAGGGAGGGATTCCAGGTGTATACCGACGCCTCCTACCAAGGGATGGGTGCCGTTCTGATGCAGAACGGGCATGTGATAGCTTATGCCTCTCGACAGTTGAAGATCCACGAGAAAAATTACCCGATCCACGATCTGGAGATGGGCGCGGTAATCTTCGCCTTGAAGATTTGGCGGCACTATCTGTACGGGGTTCATTGCGACATCTTCTCCGACCACCAGAACCTGAGATACGTGGACACGCAAAAAGACCTCAACATCAGACAAAGGCGTTGGGTGGAGTTCCTGACAGATTATGAGTATACTATGCACTACCACCCCGGGAAGGCGAACGTGGTGGCGGATGCGTTGAGCCGGAGAAGAGATGCTTCAGGGAAGGGACCTCAGCTTATGTCTATAGAGCTGGTCCGGTCTTTCAGGGACATGCAGATATCCCTAGTATCCGAGGACGACCCAGAATTATACATGGAGTATCTGGCGTCGATGATCGCTATTGATGATATCCGGGACCGCATCAGGGAAGGGCAGAAGACAGACCCTTGGACGGAACCGATATTTCGAACCTTGGAGGAGGGTTCGACGGGGGATTATACCTTGAAGGATGGGCTATTGTACTTCAGAGGAAGGATTTATATACCCGCAGGAGGTCAGATCCGGAGGATATCATGGCGGAAGCACATTGCAGTAGGTATTCGATACACCCGGGAATCACCAAGATGATGGCCGATCTGAAGAGGATGATGTTCTGGCCAGGAATGAAGAGGGATATTACGCACTTCGTGACCCATTGCGAAGCCTGCCAGTTGGTGAAGGCGGAATGCAGAAACCCCGCGGGATTGTTGCAACCTCTTCCAGTGCCAGAATGGAAGCTTGAAGATATTGCGATGGATTTTATTCATGGTCTCCCCCGATCACGAACGGGGAATGATTCGATATGGGTCATCGTAGATCGATTGACGAAGGTGGCTAGATTTATACCAGTCAGGAAGGACGATTCAGTGGGGGTTCTGGTTCGGAAGTTTGTGGAGCAGTACATCCGCTATCATGGAGTACCCAGGACGATCGTGTCAGATCGGGACGGTCGGTTTACATCCAGGGAATGGCGGTCGGTTCAGGCATACTTGGGCACTCGACTGACTTTTAGCACCGCCTTCCACCCTCAGACGGATGGGCAGACAGAGCGCACAAACCGGACACTGGAAGACCTGCTACGTCTATGCATCCTAGACCGAGGAGAGCCTTGGGAAAAGACGTTACCGATGGTGGAATTCTCGTACAACAACAGTCATCAGGCCAGCATAGGCATGGCCCCCTACGAGGCTCTATATGGACGAAAATGTAGAACCCCACTCTCTTGGATTCAGGACGAGGACCCGAAGGCTTTGGGATCAGATTTTGTTGAAGACACTGAGGCTCAGGTGAGATTGATCAGGGACAGGATGTTAGAGGCACAGAGCAGGCAGGCCAAGTATTATGACGCCCGCCATCGTCAGGTGGAATTTCAGGTCGGGGACCGTGTGTTTTTGAAGATCCGGCCTATGCATGGAGTTTCTCGGATGCGTGGCCAAAGGAAGAAGCTCAGCCCCAGATACATGGGCCCTTACAGGATCCTGGAGCGGATAGGGGTCCTGGCTTACAGGCTGGAGTTGCCACCAGAGCTGGCAGCTCTGCATGATGTTTTCCACATATCCTCGCTGAGAAGGGCTCTACTACGCCCGGAGCAGCGGATTACGACCACCGAAGGGCCGGTAGCTTCGGACCGATCTGTTCACTTGGAGCCGGTGCGGATCGATGATAAAGGAGTACGGATCCTGCGACGCAAAAAGATTCCCTTAGTCAAGGTTCTGTGGAGGAACCACGGCCAAGAGGAGCATACTTGGGAGCCGCAGGATCTGATGCAACAGAAACATCCAGAGCTATTCAGTCAGGTATACCTCTCAGACCCCTCAAGATGTTAATTTTTTCTCCTGCCTTAATTTACTAAGGGCTGCTCTCGGCAGATAGAGGCTTATCTTTTGTTTATTGGGGGCTTATCCTTGTTTATTGGGATCTTGGTCTGCCGATTGGGCGAAATGGACATAGATCTAGGTTTCCCTTTAAACCAATTTTAGCAAACAAGCCGCCATGCTGGGATGTTACAAGGTTCTTTCCTTCGGTAGTAAGTCCCGTAGACTCAACTTGATTTCGGGGACGAAATCTTTGTTTTGTTTATTGGGATTTGTAACATCCCATTTCCAACTAGACCCCTAAGAATGGTTTTGGCCATGACTAGGTCATGACAAACCCTAGGAAGCCAGTAATGAGTCAAGAGATAGGGGACAGAAAGGTGGGGATCACCATGGTCTGCAAATAGTAGAACTCTGAACCATGGTTTAGGATGACCATGGGCTACACCTTGACCCCAAGACCCTACCACAACACCCCTAATACCTTGGGAGGCCCATTAGAGCCATAAGGACACATTGGGGCAGCCCTAGAGGCCAGGTTGACCCAAGTCAACTCAAGCTCCTAATCTGGTCAAAGTACCCTTACTAAGGGTATGTGACCTCCAAAGTGCAGGGTAACCCTACATAACCCTTCCTAGACCTTAGGGGAGGCCAATGGGTCACCAAGGACCCAATGGGGTCAACCCAAATGGTTTTGTTGACCCAAGTCAACTCTGGCCCTAAAATGATCAAAGTGCCCTTACCAAGGGCATGTGACCCCCAAGATGCCCAACCAACCTTACTCAAGTCTTCCTAGACCTTAAGGGAGTCCAATAGGTCACCAAGGACCCATTGGGGTCAACTCAAATGGTCATGTTGACCAAGGTCAACTCTATTCTAGTGATAGGTCAAATTAGCCTAAATGAGTCAACCCAAGCTCAACCCCTTTTTCCTTTTAAGTTAACCACAACATAATGAAATATTATGGGTGGAAAGGGCTGCCAATAGGCTGGGGAGTCCACATGGTCAGTTTTGGTGACTAGGAAAGAGAGAGAAAGCTTCATCCCACACTAATGGAGGAGAGAGAAAAGGGGAAAGAGAGTTGAAGGAGGAGATTGGCCAAGGAAAGGCCAATGGTCCCCATTGATGGCAGCATTCATCTCCTCCAGTGAAGGGGAGGAGTTTCCAGCCGTTTTCCTGGCTGTCAAGGGGCAGTTACAGCCTCCACCATCATGGCCGAAGCAAGCCTTTAATGGCCATGATGGCCATGGCAGTTTCTTCCATTCTTCTCCCCCTCTGATGATTTAAACACCACCAGTGAGCTTGGGGGAGAATTTCCCAATCCTTAACTGAAGAAATCCGGCGAGTTTACTGGGAGATTGCAGAAATCCGATCGGCGGCGCCACCACCATGTCAACCCGCAGATCCGCTCGTCTCCAGGCCGCCAACAAGGTCCTCCTCCTCCTCTTTTCTCATGGGCAGATCTTAGGTTTCATTAGGGCCGAGGTTCGGGCTCAATTGAGCCCGATCCAATTCAGAAAATTCTTGGCTTTCGGCCGAGAAATTTCTTGGTTGGATCGCCGGAATCCGCCCCTCCGGCGGCTGTGCCGCCGTCTGGCGATAGCCACCACCTCAACGGAGGTGATGGTGGCGGTGGCCGGCCGGGGAAGGGACTGGGTGGCCGGCGGCAGACGTTTGAAGTCGGCACAGGAAGGAGCAATCCTGGCCGTTGGCTCATCGGGGACGATGACCCCGCGCCGTTGATCTGCGCCAAGATTCGCGCGGCATCAATCAGATACTTAGGATTTAAATGAATATTATTTCATTTCTGTCACATTTGATGTATTTAATGTATTTAATTTTTAAAAATACTTAGGGACCCTGAATGGAAATCTTCCCAACATGAAAATTGTAGCTTAGGGTGTCTAGTTTGTAGCAAAAATTGTTTGGACCCTTTTGGGCCACTGGTTAGACCAGGGTACCCTTTTTGGTAGGACCTATACCTAGACCTAAACAGAAATTATTCTTGGTGCCCACACTTCATGCCTTGTCCAAACAAGTTGGAATTTGTGCAGTGAGAAGGTCTTAGTCATATCTAGAATCTGTCCAAAATTTAGAATTTTTGGAGAACATTTTTCTATAGTTTTTAGAAAAATTTAATAAATCATGATTAATTTAATTATGTGACCTAATTAATTTAAAACTCCCCCAAATTTTGGTGGGTGGTCTTAGATGACATGATAGGTATAGGGTTAAAATTTTAGCTCATTTGGAGATGTTTAGGATAGGTAATTTACCCACCCTATATATGACCCTATAAGGGTATTTTGGTCAAAAACCACTATTTGATGGTTGAGTGGCCAAATTCCCTCATCAGAGGCTGAAATTTTGGCCACTGATATACTTTGACTTTTTACACTCACTTATGAAGTTTGGAGTGGTTTGGACTAGGGTAGCCCTAGAATTTTAGGGTAGGCCCTTTAGGGTAAGTTTCTAGGGTTTGAGGAATTTGGGGTCAAAAGACCTTGGATGGGCTTGAACCTTTGGACAGATGTCCATAGGGTTACTATGGTCCTGTGGTTAAAATTTTAGGGCATTTGGAAGACTTTAAATCCCTTAAATCTATAACCCTAGTTTAGGGCACTAGCTTTGAAATCATAAGTTCTAATACCAACACTTTCTGAAAAGGGCTGAGTTTTTGAATGGGTAGTTGTTTAGGGTACATACATCTCTGGAAATTTTATAATAAATTTTGGATTAATATTTTTGGTACTTTATTCACAAAGTCATGTTTTACAATTTCCACTTAGGAATTTTTGGAGATAAATATACTTGATTAAATCTGATGAAACTTAGCAAAGGGGCTTGTAATAATGGAACCCATCTCTGTAAAATTTTATGAAATTTTTGAAGAATAATATTTGGTAGTTGCTTCTTTAATTATTTAATTCTATGGAACTTGGGTAAATTTAATAATGACATTTAGATGGTCTGAAAAATTTTAATTTCTTCATCATGATGTTTCTAGTTCCTTATGAAGCCCTAGTAATTTTTACATAATTATTGGAGACATTTTTGTGGCACTTCCTTCATTATATTTGATCTTGGGAATTATTTTCAATAAATCTTTTAGAGGTCAAGAACTATATGGAAAATTATGAAAATTGGCAACCAATAATATTTCTCTGTTATTTAGTGGATAAAAATTTTAGGAGGCCATTACCTGAGCAAATCTTATGGCTCATGTTCAAATTGACTATGGCCTAGTTATTGAGGAAAATTCAATAAATAGTAGATTAATTAGGAAAAATATAATTTTCTGAATTTAGACTATATTTATCATAATAGACCTCTGGTAAAATTTGTAGAGTTATTGGAGGAGAATTTAAAGTATCACCTATTGAGTACATCATGTAGCTTAAGTGGTCTGCATATAGCAAAACTGCAGGATTTCATTTGGATGTGAATTAGGGCACGTATGATGGGTCTTGATGGTTTGCTGTAAGAACAAGTGGAATGGGCTGCATCTTTGGAAGATGAGTGAGTAGGGTGTGGTTTTGTCTAGGGTTCAAAGGCGTTCGGGTCCGACGAAAGATCGTCCTACCCAAGGAGAGTTGGAGTCAAATCACCCTAGGATTAGCATATCGAAATATGAGAAAATAATGGGTAAGGGAATCAACCAATAATAAAATAAGTACTTTGCGAAAGGGAACGCTGGGCGTAATCCCAACACAGTTCCTAGTGCCCCTTGAGAGCACTTCACAGGGAATACCGGGGGCAGTCCTGGGTTAACGTAAACTGTTTAACAAGCTGAAAAGAGTAACTTAGTAATTAGGGTTGCACATTTCACAGACACTGATGGCACGGGATGTTAGCTGGGAGCTTCGGCTCGGATGGTTAAAGATGGACTTTGGGTCCGGGGAGCTTCGGCTTGATTGTTTGAGACGGACGTGTTGGTCCGGGGAGATTCGCTCGGGTTTTGATTACGCTAAATTTGCATGTGCATAAAAGGAATGATATTAAGGTGGTGGGTCTTCGGTATTGGAGGATCTTAGCACAGACACCAATCCGTTGACTCGGCAAGTGTTGTGATAGCACTTCGCCAATAGAAGTCCGGTGCGCCAGCCGGCAAGAGTACGCAGGAGTCCGCTTGTGCACCAGCGTTGAGGCGTACGATAGGTCTGACCAGTAGTGCTATACTGGTTTAGAGGTGGGCGAGGCCCAACCCACCGCTTCCGTCTGCCACTACGGAGGTATCCTGGGAGGTGAGGCTCCAGAAAGGGGGAACTAAAGGTCTGTGTGCACAGAGTCGGGTGTGTGTGTTGCACTTGCTTGATCCATCATACCCACTTGCATGTCATAGCATAAGCGATTCATTTAACCTTCGACACCTAAAATATAAGTGGTATGGGACACTTATACATTAGGCCCTGCAAAACGACCCCTTGGTCTATAAGCTTGTGTGGGCAAGTTTATAAATTAAGGTTAATTTTCTTTACATATATATATTACTGTTAATAACCGACACCTCAACGTATAAATTGGTATGGTACTCTTTATACGATGGGAGCCTTGCAAAAGACCCCTTGCTTATATGTACCCATATAAGTTAAGGTCACTTTACTTTACTTGTTTACATATATGATTAGTTACTATATAAATTGCTAGATTTAGGTCCACCGTCACCTGCATTTGATATACTCTCCACTTTCAAGTCCTCCCTTTCTTCCTCTCCGCTCGGTGCCTAGGAGCCACGGGGGAAGGGGTGGGGGATGATAGGATTTAGTCTTTTAGACTAACGGTTTTCGAACCACATCATTTAGGGGATCGCGGAGCCCAGATTGGAGGAGCAGCCCCAGAGGTTGACACGCTTGGAGATAGGGCAGTCTAGCACAGGAGTTCAGACAGCTGGGACCGTGAGGCCCTTACTCTAGTAGTTTTTATTTTATTTCCTCATGAGAGATCTTGTGGTGAGGAATTGATGTATCGGGCATAAGCCCTTATTTACAGTGTTTGGTTTTGTGGACTCTCCCATCGTGGAGGTATTTTACTTGATGTGATATTTCTGTGGACTTTTTCTTAGAGTTTTGCTGCGCGTGATATTACTCTAATTTTGTTACTATGCTGCGATCGAATTGGCCGGCAGAAACGGCGTTTTGTGGTGATGCCGCTTCAAGGCGTGAAGGAGTCACCGCAAAACGGCGGTTCTGGGCCTAAGACCCCGGTGTCGAGAAGGAAAAAAAATGGGGTCTTACATTCTACACCTTCTTCCATAAAAAGCTTCATGAGGTGTCATGTCGATACTAGCCTGGTGGTTGTTATTGTAGGAGAATTCTACCAACGGTAAGAGTCTTTCCCACGGCTCTCCTCTATCCAACACACATAATCTCAACAAATCTTCCAATGTCCGGATGGTCCTTTCAGATTGTCCGTCCGTCTGAGGATGAAACGCGATGCTGAAGGTAAGGTGCGAGCCCAAATACGCCTGTACCGCCTTCCACTCCCTTGAGGTGAAATGACCATCCCGGTCCGAAACGATCGTCATAGGCATGTCATGATACCGTACGAACTGCTCCACAAAGAGGCGTACCAAGACATCCACATGAGCTTCTTTCTTCATTGGGATAAACCGGGATACTTTCGTCAGGAGATCAACTATCACCCACACTGAATCATTACCTGAGCGTGAGCGAGGTAACCCATGGACAAAGTCCATGAAGATATCCTCAAACTTCCACTCGGGGATGGGCAACGATTATAGCAAACCACCGGGACTCTTGCATTCCGCCTTCACACTTTGACAAGCTTCGCAATATGTAACAAAATATCAGACATCCTTTTCATTCCCGGCCAACACATGGTGTTTCGTAAGCGGCGTACATCTTAGCAATACCCGGGTGCACTGAATATTGAGAGCAATGAGCCTCTCTCAAGATATCCTCCCGGATTTTACCGCCTTTGGGATTGTAGAGCCGGCCTCGAAAATAAACGAGGCCGTCTTTTAGCGTATACTCATCCATAGTCCCATCTTAGATTGACTTGATTGCTGGAGCCAGAGCCGCATCCCTTCCTTGCTCCGGCCGGATTCGGTCCTGGATATCACAAACTATGCTCATGGTTGCCAAGTACTCTGTATACTCTGCCGAAGGAGCCTTATATACTAAGGTAATATTCATCTCTTCAATCATCCGAGCCAACTCCATACTCATCAAACAAGACTCCGGGCTTGAGTCCGTACTTTTCTGCTCAATGCATCGGCCACCGAGTTCGCCTTTCCGGGGTGGTAGTTCATGGTGAACTCATAGTCCCATAGAAATTCTAACCACCGTCGTTGCCTCAAGTTCAACTCCTTCTGAGTATGAACGTACTTCAAGTTTTTGTGATCTGAAAAGATCTCGCAGTGGACGTCATATAGATAATGCCTCCAAACCTTCAAGGCTAACACCGCTGCTTCAAGCTCCAAATCGTGAACCGGGTAATTGATTTCATGTTTCTTCAGTTGTCTTGAAGCATAAGCAATCACGTGTCCATGCTGCATCAACACCGATCTCATCCCTTGATATGATGCGTAAGTGTAAACTTGAAATCCTTCCTTCCCAAACAGAAGTGCAAGGATGTGGGCGGAGGTAAGTCTGTCCTTCAGCTCCTGGAACGTCGCTTCACATTGGGGTGTCCACTCAAATGACACACCTTTCTTCGTCAATGAAGTAAGAGGAAGGGCAATCTTTGAAAATCCTTTTACGAACTTGCGGTAGTACCCGGCAAGTCCAAGGAAACTTCTCACATCGGCCGCCGACTTCAAAGGCGACCACTCCTTTACGGCACACACCTTGGCCGGATCCACTGCTAGTCCTGCTCCGCTGATCACATGCCCCAAGAAAGCAATCTCTTTAAGCCAGAATTTACACTTGCTAAACTTGGCGAACAAGGCATGCTCTTTTAATTTCTTCAATACCAAGTTCAAGTGCTCAACATGCTCCTCCTCCGTATTTGAGTAGACCAAGATGTCATCGATGAAAACAATGACGAAGATATCCAAATAAGGATCAAACACCTTGTTCATCAGGCTCATGAAGGCCGAAGGGGCATTTGTGAGCCCAAACGGCATTACAGTGAACTCGTACAACCCATATCTTGAACTAAAGGTTGTTTTCTGGATGTCACATTCTTGTATTCTCAACTGATAATACCCTGAGCGCAATTCCAGCTTAGAAAACCAATGCGCTTCCACTAGTTGATCGAACAACTCGTCGAACCGAGGTAGCGGATAAGTGTTCCGCACCGTCAGCCGATTGAGTTCTCGATAGTCTATGCACAAACGCAGGGTTCCATCCTTCTTCTTCATGAACAATACAGGGGCTCCCCAGGGTGACGAACTGGGGCGAACGAACCCTGACTCCACCAGTTCTTACAGTTGAACTCTAAACTCCGCGAGTTCCTTCGGGGCCATTCGGTAAGGGGCTTGGATACCGGCTTGGCGCCCGGTACTAGATTAATCTGCAAGTCAACCTCTCTATGTGGGGGTAATCCTGTCAGTTTCTCAGAAAATACCTCGGGGAAATCCCGCATTACCCGTACGTCTTTTATATCCAATGCTAACTCCTTCAACTCGAAACAGATCATGAAGACTTCATCCCCCGATATATGGGCTTTTACAGCCTGAACTGAAGATCACAACATACGAGGTGCAAAGCTAATACCTTGAAAGATGACGTCGGTGTCTCCATGTCTCAAATAGATTCGCTTTTCCGCACAGTCGATCCTTGCGAAGTGCCAGTCCAACCACGTCATGCCCAAAATGATGTCAAACTCCGGCATTCTCAAGACCGTGGCAGGCGTGAAAGATATGGTACCTAAACACCTAGAGGGGGGGTGAATAGGTGACCTAACCTTTTTAAACTTTGTTGGCAGCAACACAGTTATTTCACAGATTTCTACAGCTAACAGCAATAATAAAATATAAACTGCTAATCCACAGCACAGCACAGCACAGCAGACACACAAATTTATAGTGGTTCCCCAATCTTTGGGTACATCCACTTTCCCCCTTCGCCTATCTAGCAGTGTACTAGATTCGGCCAAACTTCTCCACTATCTCAGAACCCAACAAGGTTCCTACACCTCAGGCCCAAAGCCTTACACTCAGCCACCAAGGCCTACACTCAGCCACCCAGGCCTACACTCAGCCAATTAAGGCCTACACTCAGAGTTCTTCAACTCCTACACTCAGGCAACCAAGCCCTACCCTCAGCCTTTATAATATAGGCTTACAATTCTCTCAGATCCAATGGATCCTACAAGTTAAAATTGAAATACAATAATTAACTCTACAACTCAGAAAATAAGAGAGAGTTGAGAGTTTCTTGAAGAGTTCTTGGAAGAACTCAGCTAGATCCAAACTGACTTAGCTTCCTTCAAAGCTTCTTGAGTTAGAACTGAATTAGTCTGAATCCTCTGCAGTTGATCCTTGACCTCTGCTTCTTGAGATCCAGATGATTCTGAATCCTTCTTCTCAGCCTTAGTTCCAAAGACTGAATTCTTGATTGGAGCTCTCTCTCTCTCAACTTCTTAGATCTGCAGTTGGACTGCCAGATCTTCTTGTGTTGATCCTCTGTGTATCACTTTTCTGATTTAATCTGATCAAACACTTCAATTATTCTCACTACTTATAATATCAACAATCAAAATCTTATTTCTGTAAACTATGGTGCCTATTTATAGGCTTCCTTCATGGTAACCGGCTGGTCCGGTTCATAACAGACTTCTGATTTCTCTGACAGTTGCTGTAGACCGGCTGGATCGGCAGCTGTCATGTCAACCAGTCACTTCTTGAAATTCTCTAACTGTCAGATAGTGTCGAGACTTTCTGTTCTTAAGTGTCGACACTTATAGACTAAGTGTCGACACATGCTGTGTAAGTGTCGACACAAGTCTACAAGGTGTCGACACAATTCCTTGTATGTCTCGACACAGATTCTTCTGCATGTGTCGACACTGAAATTGAGTGTCGACACAAGTACTTGTTCTTCATTCTTTAACTGTATTCTTCTAAGTGTCGACACATCTTCTTTGTGTCGACACATCTTCATGTGTTGAAACTGTCAAGTGTCGACACTGCTTCTTGGTGTCGACACAAGTCTTCAATTTTATTTCTTCAGCTGAGTGTCGACACATTCCCTTAGTGTCGACACTTGTACTTAGAATATTTTGTAAACTTTTCTGTTCTTTGCTAAGTGTCGACACAGCTCCTTGTGTCGACACTTTCTTCAAGTGTAGAGTCTTCAACTAAGTGTCGACACATTGTGCTGGGTGTCGACACTTTCTTCAAGTGTTGACTCTTCTGCATAGTGTCGACACATTGTGTTGAGTGTCGACACTTACTTCAATTACTGATTCTTCTGTTTGTGTGTCGACACATTGTGCTGAGTGTCGACACATTCTTCATATGTTGACTCTGCTGATTGAGTGTCGACACATTGTGTTGAGTGTCGACACTTGTCCTTAGTCTCTGCAGAATTTTGCTGAGTGTCGACACAACTCCAAGTGTCGACACTTTCTGATGTAGACTCAGCTCTTCTAGGTGTCGACACTTCTGCTAAGTGTCGACACAGCTTTTCTGCATTCTTCTTCACTGAGTGTCGACACAGCTCCAAGTGTCGACACTTTCTGTCTGGTGTCGACTCTTCATCCCAGGTGTCGACACAATGACTCCAAGTGTCGACACTGCTTGTCTGGGTGTCGACACAAGCTTTCTCAAGTGTCGACACTTTCCCTCTGGGTGTCGACACATGGACTTAGAAACTTTTAGCTTCAATCCAGTGTATACCTAACCTGCACAAGTAACTCAAACAAACATCAAATACATTATGATGTATATCATTGAGTTAGGTGAGGCTTCTTCAAATCAGGTACATTTGACCAATGTACCCAACAATCTCCCCCTATTTGGAGAAGTCATAACCCTTAGTCAATGATATACACCACTCATAATTAAAAATTAGAGAATGATGTAAAGCAGGTATATATCAACAGGGTAAACTTAAACATGTAATAAAGCACACATGTATACTCATTCAGCATTACAGAACAAACAGAAATTAGACACATTCTTCTGAACAATCATGAAATATATTTATCAAAATTGTTCAAACATTGTTTTTAATACATTTTCAATGATTTACAAAAATGTTTAGATGTAACAGATTACAACATTCTTCAGTCTAATCTTAGTCTAATTCTGATCTGGTTCTTTTATAACTATGCCTTTCCCAGCTTGTACTTTGGCCTTTACAGCAGCAGCAGCAGGCTCAGTATCAGCAGTCTTCTTGCCTTTTGAGTCTTTCTTCTTTTGTTCTTCAGCCTTGATTTTCTGCCTCTCAAAGTAATGATAGGGCTTAGGAAAGTACTTGCTAGGCTCCACAGCTGTAGGAGGTAGCTTTCCTAACTTAGCCTTCCTTCTATACTGGACAATGGCTTCCTGCCTGATCTCATGCTTCCTCCATTCAGCTTCTGAGAACCACTTGTTTCTATCAGTAGCATTGTCTTTAGCAGCTTTCCAGGCAGTGAGAATGATGTTTCTAGAAGTAGGGCTCCACTGTTCAAAATCTGGCTTTTGTTCTGCTAGTTCCCTAAACCTCTTCTTTGACAGCCTTGTCTCTTCTTCTTTGTCCAAAGCCTCTTGCATAGCTGCTGTTATAGGTTGAAAACTTTTCTAAATGGACATTGTCCTTGCCCCCAGATGGGCTATACATAGTGCTCACCTCTGCATGAATCATTTCAAAATCTGGAGGTGGATAAATGACTTGAGCTACTTCTTGTGGCTCACCTCCAAATAGGCAGGGTTCAGTCCAGATTCAGCAACTTCATTGTCATCATACAGGGGAGGATATCCAAGTGTAGCCCTGATTGAATTTGAAATCCATTTGCATGCTCAGAACTGGCCTTGACTAACACTCTCTCCCCTTTATGACTTCTTGGGCCACATGGTCTCTTACATCATCCTTTTGGAACCTGATTTGGCTGTCCAAGTACCTGATTCCATCCTTAAAATAAGGTCTAAGCTTTGTAAGCTGTTCAGAAATGACCTTCTGTGAATCCTTGATTGCAGTCTTGACAGCAGCAATTTCATCTTGAAAAGCTTTATCAAATTCAGCCTTTGCAGCAGCAGATGATGTTGAAGGTTCAGCAGTCTTATTCTTGAGTTCAGTGACTATAGCATTGTGTGAAGCAGTCAGATTATCATTCATCCTTAGTTGATTTTCCAGCACATAGCCCTGCTTCAATGCTATATCATCTACTTGAGACTTTATCTTCTCTTGGTGGGTAGCCAGAAACACCACTGCATTTCCACCCTTGTGGAAGCATTCATTCATCTCTCTTTTTGTTCAGGTTCATTTCAAACCTTATTGGACTTGATATCCTGTGCAAGGTCAAACTGTAGGGACTTGTGCCCTTCATCAATATACTTCTCTATAGCTCTCCTGTGCTCATCCAGCTTGACTTGCATGGCTACCATTAAGCCACTGTAATCAGTTGATGGAGCTTGTTGGACTAAAGAGTGTTGAGCAACAGTTTGTAGAGCCTTCTTGTAGCTCTGACTCCTTCTTTTGAATACAAAGAATTTCTTCTTCTTGGCTTGTTCAGTCTCATCTTCCTCAGACTCTGAAGTACTGGCTATATTCACCCTATCCTTAGGGCTTGATGGTTTGTCAGCTTGCACATCATGTGCTTTCTCACTTTCCTGCCTTATAGGCTCTTCCTGAACTTGCAGTGTCTCCCCCTCAGCAGCAGCACCCTTCTCTTCAGCAGCAGCATGCTTGTCCATGTCAAAATCCTCTTGATCTAAATTAAGAAATAGATCTTCCATTGTGTATTCAGCTGGAGACTGTGCAGGAGAAGTACTGGGTTCATCAACTACTTTATCAGGAACAACTTCTTGTACTACTGATGTGTCTTGGAGAACAACATCTGGTAGTTGATTTGCTTGCTGAGTTTGCTGATGGACATCAGACAAATCAGAATCTATTACAGAAAAATCTAAAGTATTGAGGTCAGAAAGTACCTCTTGGATAATGAGTGTAGCTTGCTCACTCTCCAGTGTAGAGGGTTGTTCTACAGCTGGAGGCTCCCCCTGGCTTTTGGATCCTTATTCATGGGGCTAGCTGTAGGCAGCTCCCCCTGGATTTCAGCTGTCTCTAGAGGAGCAGGTGATTTCTCTGCAGCCACATCCTCATGACTATCAGGAGTGAAAACAACATGTTCTTCACTACCTGAACTGCTGGAGGACTCCTGAGTCACAGCAGCTATCTTCCTCTTCTTCTTTGGAGGGAATCCTTCTTAGAAATTTGCTTCTCTGGGGTAGGAACTTCCTGAGATAGTACTCTTTCCCACCTGGAAAATATCCTTTGGTCCATCCTTCTCATGTGATTGATTTTAGTAGCAGCAGCATTGCTCATTACCTCTGGTATTGTACCAGCCAGGTAGAGACTTAGTATTCTGCCCAGATTGGGCTTCTTCAGACTCTCCTTAATTTTCTCAAACACAACCATTGACCAGTCTGTTTTTAGGTTGAAGATGATTCTGGTCATAACACTGAACATGGAGGCTGACACCCTGTCATGCCCTCCAGTCTTACTGAGTATTACTTTACCCACAATTTCTGACAGGAATTTTCCTTGAGTATTCATACCTCTCCTGTTGAATACTGATCCTATCTTCATCTTAGGATCTAGACCACACCAGGTAAGTGCTTCTCTGGTCTTAGATGTAGTCACTTCCTCTTCTTCTTGAACTTTAGGTAGCTGAAGTACCTTTCTCAGAGTTTTGGGTGAAATCTTGACCTTGGTGCCATGCACTCTTGATTTGATTCCTGTAACCTGAGTCATCTACAGAAGCCTCCAGTAAGGAATTCAAGAACTTCCTTCTTCCATATTTTAGTTGGTTCTGAAACCAAGTACTCCAATCCTGAATCGGTGACTAGGGTTACCACCGATTTGATTTCTTGATCGCCATCGTCGAAAGCGCCACGCACGAGCTCATAGCCTTCGTTAACGTTCTCCTCGAGCTTGGGAGCCATTAGGGTTTGAGATTTAGTCTAGAGAAAAGAGAAATGTCGACACAGTAGTTTTGGTCTCGAAACTCTGAAAGCGTGTCGACAAACAAAGACAGAATCCTATTTATACCTTTCTGGTTTGAAGACGAACAGGCGGGATGGATTACTAAAGATGTGTCGACACTGGCAATAAGTGTCGACACTGACTTATAATGTCTCGACACTCATGTGTCGACACAAGTTTAGTCAACAGATTTTATGTGTCGACACTTGGTTATGTGTCGACACCACATAACTCGACATGTAGTCGAGACTTTACTTAGAAAATTCTGAGTAAAACTTAAGTGTCGACACCATTGGGATGTGTCGACACCTACTCGACATGTGTCGACACTAACATTCTGAAGTGTCGACACTACATTCCTAGATGTGTCGACACCATTTTTCCTGAAGTGTCGACACTTACTATTCTGTGTCGACATAGACTTGTCTATGTGTCGACACCTTTTTACTTAGCCAATTTTTAGTTCTGTAAACTTAGTCTAAGTTTATCATACCTAGTTCAATTTTGAACCTATTGAACTTAGCTTCTTCTAAGGGCTTAGTAAACATATCAGCTATCTGATTATCAGTTTTAACATATTCAAGTGCAATATCATTTCTTTCTACATGCTCCCTAAGAAAGTGATATTTAATCTCAATATGTTTAGTTCTACTATGTGATACAGGATTATTAGCTATTGAAATAGCACTTGTAGAATCACAGTAAAAGTGGAGTTCTACTTACCTGAAATCCATAGTCTTCTAGCTGATGTTGAATCCACAGAAGTTGAGCACAGCAACTTCCTGCAGCTACATATTCTGACTCAGCTGTGGAGATAGCCACACTAGTTTGCTTTTTACTGCTCCATGAAATGAGTCTTCCACCTAGGAATTGACAGGATCCAGTAGTGCTCTTTCTATCTTCTTTGCATCCTGCAAAGTCTGCATCTGAATAGCCTGTTAGATCAAAATCTCCATTCCTAGGGTACCAGAGGCCTAGATAGGGAGTGCCCTTTAGATATCTCAAAATTCTCTTGACTGCAGTCAAGTGAGACTCTTTAGGGCAGGCTTGATACCTGGCACAAACACATGTAGCATACATAATGTCAGGCCTACTTGCAGTCAAGTATAGTAGGGAGCCAACTATCCCTCTATACAAGGTTTCATCTACAGGTTTCCCTGCATCATCCTTGCTAAGAGACATACTTGACCCCATAGGAGTCTTCATGGTACTGGATGAATCCATACCATACTTCCTTATGAGTTCTAGGGTGAACTTGGACTGACATATGGATAAGCCACTTTCAGTCTGTTTAACTTGGAGACCCAAGAAAAACTTCAGTTCTCCCATACTACTCATCTCAAATTGACTTTGCATAAGCTTTGCAAACTTTTTGCAAAGGCTACTTTCAGTAGACCCAAATATAATGTCATCTACATATATTTGGACAAGTATGACTTTGCCTCTAGATTCCCTAAGGAATAGAGTCTTATCTATTTTCCCCCTTGTGAACTTGTTCTCAATGAGGAAACTAGATAGGGTTTCATACCAAGCTCTAGGAGCTTGCTTTAACCCATACAATGCTTTCCTAAGTCTATAGACATAATGTGGAAGAGTAGGATCAACAAAACCTGAAGGCTGCTCCACATATACTTCTTCCTTTAGATTACCATTTAGGAATGCTGACTTCACATCCATTTGGTATACCTTGAATCCTTGATAGGTTGCATAGGCCAAGAACATCCTTATGGCTTCCAGTCTGGCTACTGGGGCAAAGGTTTGATCAAAATCAATACCTTCTTCTTGCCTATATCCTTTTGCAACCAGTCTTGCTTTATTCTTAATGATGACCCCTTGTTCATCTAACTTATTTCTGTAGATCCACTTAGTTCCTATAACATTGTGGTCTTTAGGCTTTGGAACCAGCTCCCAAACCTTGCACCTTTTGAACTGATTAAGCTTCTTCTTGCATAGCTTCAGTCCACTGTGGATCTTGTATAGCTTCTTCAAATTTCTTTGGTTCTATTTGAGACAGAAAACTTGAATATACTACAGCATTCTGATTTCTGCTCCTTGTCTGAACACCTTGTCTTGGATCTCCAATTATCAGCTCTACTGGATGATCTCTTAGATGCCTGTTGGCTGGAGGCATCCTTACTTCTGGTTGAACTTCTTCAGCATCTTCATCATGCTGAGTTCCTTGTACTTCTTCAGCTCCTTGTACATGTAGTTCTCCCCCTGGACATAAGCCATCTCCTTCTACTTGCTGTCTTGCAGCAGGTACATCTTCTATGGTTAGCTTGTCCATCTTCTTAGTAAGACCTGTGGGGCTGCATACATTGCTAGACAACTCATTGTTAATTAGTTGTGTCTCATCAAAAACTACATGCACAGACTCCTCTACAACTTGTGTAGTCAAGTTGTAGACTCTATAAGCCTTACTATTATTGCTGTACCCAACAAACACTCCCTCTTGGGACTTGGCAGCAAACTTAGTTAAGTAAGACTTTCCATTGTTAAGTATGAAGCATTTGCAACCAAAAATCCTGAAATAGGATAGATTTGGTTTCCTGCCTTTCACAACTTCATAGGGGGTCTTGTTTAACCTTTTAGTGATGGTAGCCCTATTTATCACATGGCATGCAGTGTTAACTGCTTCAGCCCAGAAATACTCTGGCAGTGATGTATCACTAAGTAGGGTTCTACCAGCCTCTATCAAGGTTCCTATTCTTCCTCTCAGCAATGCCATTTTGCTGAGGTGTTCTAGGTGAAGAGAATTCTTGAAATATCCCAAAGTCTTCACACAGTTTTGTCATGCTTTCAGACTGAAACTCAGTACCATGGTCACTTCTAATTTTGACCACTGTACAGTTCAATTCATTCTGAATTTGCTTAACAAAGCTATAGAAGACACTAGGTGTTTCAGATTTCTGTCTTAAGAAGAACACCCAGGAAAACCTTGAGTAGTCATCAACAACTACAAAGGTATAGACCTTCCTACCTAAGCTGTGAACTGGCATTGGACCAAATAGATCCATATGCAAGAGGTATAAACACCTCACAGCATCTTTGTTGTCTAAGCTTCTAAAGGTGGATTTAGTCTGCTTGCCCTTTTGACAAGCTGAGCAAATGCCATCTTTGACACACTTAACTTGAGGACCATTCCTCACTAACTCTTTGCTAAAGAGTTTGCTAATAGTCTTGTAGTTAAGATGAGCTAGCCTCTTGTGCCACTTGACACAATGAGAGACTGTCTCATCAGCTACAAGACAAACAGGAGAACCATTGTTCTCAATCATAATGTCTAAGCAGTAGACATTCCTCTTTCTATATCCTGTCAAAATGATCTCTTGATCACTTGACCTCTTGATATGACAACCATTTTTAACAAATGAGATGTCATACCCTACATCACTTAACTGACTTATACTAATGAGGTTGTGTTTCAACCCTTTAACATAAGCCACTTGAGTAATGGTAACAAGGTTTGAAGAGATGTTACCAAACCCTTTGATGATTCCTTTTTCAGAACCACCAAAGGTCACTTTAGGACCATTTTTGATTGGAATGTAGTCCTTCAGTAGTCCCCTTGTTCCAGTCATATGTCTGGAACATCCACTATCCAAGTACCATGTTGGGGTATGGCCACTTGGATTCACCTGCAAAACAAATTAATGAACCTTAGAACCCAAAGTAAACTTGGGTCCTTGGTGATTGTTAGTTTGCAACTTGACATAGCTACCTGCTGGCTTTCCACCAGGTAACTTGCTACTCAACTTGGCACTGGCATTGTGCCAACAATCCAAGGCAAAGTGGCCAACCTTGCCACAACACCAGCATTCAAACTTGTTGTACCTTTGCTTAGGTACAGACTTGGCTGTCTTGACTACAGCAGGCTTATTGAATGTTGGGGCTTTGCCCTTGGACTTGGACTGATCCTGAACAGTCCTAGCTGGTTTAATAAAACCCAATCCAGCCTTTCCTTTATGATGAACAAATTCATCAATCAAGGGTAGCACTGATTTAGGTTTTGAAAACCTAGCAACTAGCTCTCTTTCCTTCTGGAGATTGATCTCCAGTAACTTAATTTGATCATTTTTATAAGTGATAGTTCCCATCTGAATCACAGTAATGTGTTTCAGCCTGGCTACCTCATTGAGCTTTTGATCAAATTCCTTCTCAAATCTGTTGCAGCTGCCTTTAGATCAGCAATTTCCTTTGCCTGACTTTTGGCAAGGGACTTGCTTTTCTTATAGGCTTGCAACAGTACTTTATATTCATCTAAGAGCTGATGAATATCTCCCTCAGATTCAGAAACACTTCCATCACTTGATGAAGATGAATCTGACTCTGAACTAGAACTGAAATCTGAACTTTGAGTTGGACTTTGTACCTGACTAGGTCCTGGCTGCTCCAGGATTTTGGTACTTTCAGTCAATGCCATCAGTCCTTGGCACTGACACTCTTCTTGTTCATAGATTGATTCCATGATCTGCATAAACTCCTCTTCTTCTTCAGCAAATAGCCCTATGTAGGCTTCAGCATCTGTCTCAGTGTCTGAAGAAGAAATGTCTGAAAGAGTCTTCTCATTCTTTGCAACAAAGGACTTCTCCTTCTTTCCTTTGAAGTGAGTCTTCTTTTTGTCACTGGATTCTTTTCTTCTTCTCAGGACAATCTGCAATAACATGACCCTGTCTATTGCAGCAGTAACACACTATCTTAGACCCAGTTGCCTTGCTAGTCTTTGTCTTTTTCTTGTCCTTCTTTGAAGGCTTCTTCTCCTGATACTGAACTTCTTTCCCTTTGGAAAATGAAGGTCTGGACCTCCACTGTTTCTTCTTCAGGAATTTCTGAAAATGTCTGGTGAATGCAGCAAAGTCTTCATCACTTTCACTGCTTGTAGACTTTGTGCTAACAGACTCATCAGATTCTGATTCAACTACCTCTGGAGGAGGAGTTGATGACTTAGTCCTGCCCTTTCTAGGTACTTCTGACTTGAAGGCAACAGTCCTTTCCCTGTGCTCAGTCCTTGTTGATTTTTCCTCCTCTTTTCTCACTGACAGCTGCATCTCATAAGACAACAACTTGCCAAACAGTGTGGGAGGAGGAATTTCTCCCAACTTTGCCATTTCTCTGATGGCACAGATCTTGGTGTCCCAATCTTTGGTTAGGGACCTTAAGAACTTATCATTCAATTCATAGTTAGTGAACTCTCTTCCATAGGACATGAGTTCATTAACAATTCTATAGAACTTTTTGTAGCATTCAGTGATGCTATCTCCTCTTCCTTGCCTAAAGCTCTCATACTCTTGATTAAGCAAGGACTTCCTATCTTGCCTAACTTCTTCAGAACCTTCCATATAGACAATGAGAGTATCCCACATTTCTTTTGCTGTTTTACAGTGAATTAAGTTCTGAAAGGTGGCATCATCAATGGCACTTACTATAATGTTTTGTGCCCTTTTGTCCATAGTGGCTAGGACAATTTCATCCTTGGTCATCTCAGAGAAATCCTTTGGAGTCCTCTGATTTGCATCCAATACTGAAATCTTCATTGGCACATAAGGCCCTTCCTTTGAACTGTGATGTAGATTCTAGGGTCTGAGGCCTCCATAAATAGCCTAACCCTTTCTTTCCAGATTCCAAAAATCTCCTTCCTGCATATGGGTAGTTTCATGGAACCCAACTTCTTTGTGATTCTCATAAGAACCCATGTTTCTTGAAGTTTTCTTGAATTTCTTGAATCTGTTTTCTGACTTAGACTGTTTCTGCCAAACAGGATCTCCTTAGACAGTTAGTCCTTGTTTTGAGGAACCTGGCTCTGATACCACTTGAAAGATATGGTACCTAAACACCTAGAGGGGGGGGGGGTGAATAGGTGACCTAAACCTTTTTAAAACTTTGTTGGCAGCAACACAGTTATTTCACAGATTTCTACAGCTAACAGCAATAACAAAATATAAACAGCTAATCCACAGCACAGCACAGCACAGCAGACACACAAATTTATAGTGGTTCCCCAATCTTTGGGTACATCCACTTTCCCCCTTCGCCTATCTAGCAGTGTACTAGATTCGGCCAAACTTCTCCACTATCTCAGAACCCAACAAGGTTCCTACACCTCAGGCCCAAAGCCTTACACTCAGCCACCAAGGCCTACACTCAGCCACCCAGGCCTACACTCAGCCAATTAAGGCCTACACTCAGAGTTCTTCAACTCCTACACTCAGGCAACCAAGCCCTACCCTCAGCCTTTATAATATAGGCTTACAATTCTCTCAGATCCAATGGATCCTACAAGTTAAAATTGAAATACAATAATTAACTCTACAACTCAGAAAATAAGAGAGGAGTTGAGAGTTTCTTGAAGAGTTCTTGGAAGAACTCAGCTAGATCCAAACTGACTTAGCTTCCTTCAAAGCTTCTTGAGTTAGAACTGAATTAGTCTGAATCCTCTGCAGTTGATCCTTGACCTCTGCTTCTTGAGATCCAGATGATTCTGAATCCTTCTTCTCAGCCTTAGTTCCAAAGACTGAATTCTTGATTGGAGCTCTCTCTCTCCAACTTCTTAGATCTGCAGTTGGACTGCCAGATCTTCTTGTGTTGATCCTCTGTGTATCACTTTTCTGATTTAATCTGATCAAACACTTCAATTATTCTCACTACTTATAATATCAACAATCAAAATCTTCTTTCTGTAAACTATGGGTGCCTATTTATAGGCTTCCTTCATGGTAACCGGCTGGTCCGGTTCATAACAGACTTCTGATTTCTCTGACAGTTGCTGTAGACCGGCTGGATCGGCAGCTGTCATGTCAACCAGTCACTTCTTGAAATTCTCTAACTGTCAGATAGTGTCGAGACTTTCTGTTCTTAAGTGTCGACACTTATAGACTAAGTGTCGACACAAGTCTACAAGGTGTCGACACAATTCCTTGTATGTCTCGACACAGATTCTTCTGCATGTGTCGACACTGAAATTGAGTGTCGACACAAGTACTTGTTCTTCATTCTTTAACTGTATTCTTCTAAGTGTCGACACATCTTCTTTGTGTCGACACATCTTCATGTGTTGAAACTGTCAAGTGTCGACACTGCTTCTTGGTGTCGACACAAGTCTTCAATTTTATTTCTTCAGCTGAGTGTCGACACATTCCCTTAGTGTCGACACTTGTACTTAGAATATTTTGTAAACTTTTCTGTTCTTTGCTAAGTGTCGACACAGCTCCTTGTGTCGACACTTTCTTCAAGTGTAGACTCTTCAACTAAGTGTCGACACATTGTGCTGGGTGTCGACACTTTCTTCAAGTGTTGACTCTTCTGCATTAGTGTCGACACATTGTGCTTGAGTGTCGACACTTACTTCAATTACTGATTCTTCTGTTTGTGTGTCGACACATTGTGCTGAGTGTCGACACATTCTTCATATGTTGACTCTGCTGATTGAGTGTCGACACATTGTGTTGAGTGTCGACACTTGTCCTTAGTCTCTGCAGAATTTTGCTGAGTGTCGACACAACTCCAAGTGTCGACACTTTCTGATGTAGACTCAGCTCTTCTAGGTGTCGACACTTCTGCTAAGTGTCGACACAGCTTTTCTGCATTCTTCTTCACTGAGTGTCGACACAGCTCCAAGTGTCGACACTTTCTGTCTGGTGTCGACTCTTCATCCCAGGTGTCGACACAATGACTCCAAGTGTCGACACTGCTTGTCTGGGTGTCGACACAAGCTTTCTCAAGTGTCGACACTTTCCCTCTGGGTGTCGACACATGGACTTAGAAACTTTTAGCTTCAGTCCAGTGTAATACCTAACCTGCACAAGTAACTCAAACAAACATCAAATACATTATGATGTATATCATTGAGTTAGGTGAGGCTTCTTCAAATCAGGTACATTTGACCAATGTACCCAACAAGGCGTATCAAAGGCCTTTCCTTCAATAAATATCTCAAACTCGCACTTAGCGGTTGCAATCATCTCCGAGCCATCTGCTGGGTGCACTCGTCGGGCTATACCAGTAAATTATTGTGCGCCCTCCATGTCCTTAATGAAATCCTCAGACACAAAGGAGTGTGAGGCACCGGTATCGAACAGCACATAGGCCGTCTTCCCGCCAACTATCACGGTGCCTAAGTACCAATAACCAAAATTTTTGTTAGGTGTCTAGTATGTCTCAATCAACTTTAAGTTAGACAATGAAAACATGATAATCATTAAATCATACCTGCAATCACATCTTGGGGATTTCGTTCTTGCGCCATGTCCAGCGCGTACACTTGATCCCAAGCAGGGCCGTGGTTTCCTCCTCGTGGTCCTCGTCCTCGACCACGCATATAACCATGCCCCCGCAGAGCTGCCGGGGGGAGAGCAGGAGGGACATTCCCCATACAACCGCGGGCAGAAATGTCGAATGTGGCCCGGCTGATTGCATTCAAAACACATTAGCCCACGCCGCCCTTCATGTTGCTGAAACTGCTGAGGCTGAGGCAGTGGATGCAACGCAGGCGGCTGCGGAACCGGGTGCTCCACTCTAAAGTCTCGGTGGAAGCGTCCTCCACCTCTTTGATATCCACTTCCTCCTCTGAAGTCCCGCCTCCTTCTATTGCTTGGGCCAGCTTCCATCACGCCCTCCACAGGTCTCTTACCACTACTCAAGTGATCCGTTTCCAATCTCTTCGCCATGTTGATAATCTCTGTCAAACTAGCGTCCGCTATAAACAAAGGGCCTGCCTTAGGAGATCTCGCAACCCTTTGTAGAAACGCTTGGCGTATCCTCTATCATCCAGGTCATATGAGTCTGTGAACTTTGCGAGATGCTGGAACTCTCGCTGGTATTCTATAAACCGATTTTGATCCTACTTCAGTAGTAGAAACCTCTCCTCGAGCTCGTCTCGAGCCGATGTAGGAATGAAGTGCTCCAAGAAGACACGCGAGAACTCGCTCCAACTGATCTCGGTATACACTCGTCCTTGGAACGTGGAGCCCATGAGTGACTTCCACCACCGCTTAGCATGTAGATCCAAGACGGACACCGCCAACGATACAGCCATGTTGGCCGGGCAACGGATCCCCGCCAATAGTTCTTGGACCGTGTCAAGTCATTCTTCCGTGCGTACGGCCGACTCCGTCCCGAGTTAGGCGGGAGGTGAGAGAGCCTGAAAGGTGCTCAACCAGTTACAGCCCGGAGCCTGTTGTTGAACCAGAGGCTGCTGCGCCCTAAAGGCATCTAGGATGGTGGTGAGCGTCTGCCCCAACTCGGATTGTTGAAACTGAGTGGGTATGGAAGGGGCAGGAGTGCCCCCCATCGGCTCAACGTGCACTGGAACCTACACGTAAAACACAAACGTATGGTAAAGCTGGATAATCTTGCGGTCAAAGTTGGACAACTTAATGTGAATTACATATGGGCACACCACTGCTTCCGCTAAGTCAGTTTGTCCGCAAACAGACTAATCGAACGGGGGTGAGACCATTGTTGAATGACTTCTTTAATTGAGGATCGTGACAAACTGATACCATTTGTAAGACCCCCCCCCCCCCCCCCCCCCCCCCCCGGATCCCAAAACACGGCACAAAGGGGGTCTTATGCCCGGAACAGCCGCCTTGCGGTAGCATTATCATATGTGCTAGCCTGTACCACAAGACGGTCTATTCCGCCGGCTACAACTACTATCAATATAAACATGTCAACCCAACCATAATATAGCAAGAAGAAGTCAAATCCACACTAAGTATATGTCCAAATGCATCAAATAAGAGAAGCTAAAACATGCTTCTACAATATCAGAGTACAACTATAAAATTGCCCAAATGGACTACATCAAACATCTCACAACACTCACATCCGTAACCGATGGTAGCAACGACACCGTCACTTCAGGCCCTGTCGTCTTGGTCTGGCTGTCCCTGCTGCAAAGTCTGCGGCTGCTCTACCTGCGAGGTGACCTCCTAAAAGGAAGACGTAGCAATCGTTACTCGAAAAGACTAAGTGGCTTCACATCCGCTCCCCCGGCGACTCCTCGACACCGGCGGGAAAGGAACAAGGGTACAATGTATAAATACAAGTAGTAAAGCAGGTACAAGCAGCTGTTAATAAAACATGAATACAACATTATAAACTAGCAGTTCTTCTAGAATAACAATATTACAGACTAGCAGTTCTACTTGAGCAATTAGTAAATCAACAAGTACAAGTAACTAAGCAGGAAAGTAAACTTACTTAGGGTTTGATATCGATCGAGTTCCAACGATTTTTGGCTCGGCTCGAAATCGAATTTTCGACTCGAACTCGGCTCGAAATCGACTCGAAATCGAAATTGATTTCGAGTCGACTCGAATGACTCGATTCCGAGTCGGCTCTAAATCGAATCGAGTCGGCTCGAATCAAATCGAGTCGCTCGAAATCGAATCGGATCGGCTCTAAATCGAATCAAGTCGACTCGAAATTGAGGAATTTTTCGTTTTATTCATACTTTGCTCAAATTAAATTCGCACCCTTATAAATTTAGCAATGAACCTCTTAAAGTCTTCATTTTTTTATTTAGCTTAAATTTTACTATTTTTAATCTTAAAATATAGAATATATTAATAATACATAATTTTTTTAATTAATTCGAGTGGATTCGAATCATATTTCGACGATTCATGGCTGGCTCGAATCGACTCGAAATCAGATTCGAGTCAAATTGAATCGACTCAAATTGAGTTCGAATCAATTTTAACCGATTCCGATTCGGCTCATTTTTCGAACGATTTTCCGAGCGACTTTCGAGTTTCGAATAATTGCTCAGCCCTAACTTAACTTATAAGGATGCTCATATAAGTTTATAAGTTAAGTATCATGTTCATAAAGTAACTCATCGTATAAGAGT